>CABHPQ010001900.1:0-14100 GCA_902168405.1 Peromyscus aztecus
CCATCACTTTCGCTGTCTGCCTTGGTCCATCCGAGCACTCTGTCCTGACTCCCAAGCTAGCCTGGACTGCCCGGGAACCCCAGACTCCAGGACCGCTCTCAGGGCAGCGCACCATGCGCGAAAGCCAGAGCAGAGGGGGGAGGTGGGAACGGTACCCGGGGGTGCTGAGACGACACGGAGCTCTACTTTCCTCCAGGGATGAAATGGGGACAAAGCCTCTTCCTGGTCAGTAGAAAATGGTCACATTATGACTCCCTCCTTCCCTCCGGGAAGGATACTTAGGCTCAGCATTTAATCCAGCCGGAGGTACTGGAAAAAAACAAAAAAAACAAAAAACAAAAACCTTTCCATGGAGCCCACTAGGTCCTTGGCAGTTACGAGGAAGACCAATACCTGTGATGGTTAATTTTGAGAGTCATATTGACTGGGTTACAGTGTCCAGATCATTTGCGCAAGTGTTATTCTGAGTGTGTCCCCAGGGCAGAAGTGGCTGCGGCAGAGCAGAATTTGGCCCCACGTCTCACAAGGGACTGGCCCTTTCTTCGATGTGCCACGCCCTCCTGTAGCACTTCCGGGAATGCGCCGCACCAGTTGTGGCCGCAGGTGCCTCTGAAATCTTGCTCACCCTTTCCTGCCTTCTCCTACTTTCCCTTTGTTAGGGTTTCCAACAGATCCTTTGCCTAGGGACAACCTGAATAAAAGTGGCTTGATTTTCTCTAAGTGCAAAGTATGGTAGTTGCTAGCTTGTCCGGTGATGCCAGGTCTGGCGTCTGGGTCCAACTTTCCTCTCCTTATTGCAAAGTGGCTACAGTCGCTCTGAGCATTAAACACATCTCATTCAAGGAAGGGAAATGACGAGTGATGGGTAAAGTGCTTTTCCACATTTATCTTCTTACGCTGGAGGAAAAAGGCTTTGTCAGAAGTTTTCAGGAGATGTCCCCTTTCATCTCCTTGTCCAGAGAGAGCCATGAGGGCCCCTCAGAGCAAGTCTGGATCTCCATTCTTAAGATCAAAGGAACTCAGTTGAGACCCGAGCAAATCGGGGCCACGGCAGCAGAGGAAGCGGGTGGAGGTGAGGTGGGAACAGACAGCCCAGGCATCACGGTCTGTCTCCTTCCTCCTCCAGCTGCTGGTCCCAGGAGCTTGTTCGTGATGGGCAGGGGAGCTCAGACTTTAATCTGAGCCAGCTGGAGCCTCAAAAGGCTTTCAGTAGACAGGGCTGTCTTGATCATATGCTGCTCTGGCAAATGGGGGCTGTAAGAGGAGGGGAGGAGATGGGAGAGGTGGTTCATGAAGACCCTTTAGAGACAGAGCCATCGCTTGTTTGTCTCAGGGCAGGTGAGGCAAATCCAAGAGATATCAAGAAATGGAGCCTTCGGGTTACGGTGGAGAAGGATAGGTGGCTGGGTCATAGTGAACTTGAGACACCCTGGGTGGAGGGGATCTTGTGTGGGAGGCAGGGGTGGCAGGTCTCAAGAAGGAGGGGGGAGGGGCTTAAACGTGGGTTTGAAGTCCCAGAGGAAAAGGCTCTCACAAGACATAGAGGGCAGCACCCCCATCCCCAGCTCTAATTTCCCAACAGCCTGCACTCACACTCTCAGGTGTGAACTCCCCGCAGAAGCACCCCCCACCTCTTGAGGTCTATCATCTGCCCATTCCTGGAACTCAGTTAACCCAGATTCCAGATGGACCTGCCACTTCCGGGCTATCCACATTTCCTCATCTGCTTCTGGATGGATCACGCCACGCCCTTTCATGCACCTGCAATATCGTTTATTTTGGTAGCTCTACAGTGTGAGTGTAAACTGTGCACAGAGGCTCGTGGGTTTCAACACTTGGCCCCCCAGCTGCTGGTGGTGTTTTGAGAAGTTATCGAACCTTCAGGAGGTGGGGCCTCACTGGAGGAAGTGGACCACTTCGGGGCAGGCCTTATGGGTTATAGTTCTGGTGGGGCATTTAAAGTTTAATGTTTTTATTGGTCAGGGTTCTCGAGTGTAACAGAACTTACAGAGTCCCTCCCACCCCATATGTGGCTTTATTGGAACGGCTTATGGCTGTGGCCCAGCTAATCTAACAATGGCTGCCTGTGAACAAAAGCTCAGAGAATCCAGTAGTTATTCAGTGTATGAGGCCAAGGCTGGATGTCTAAGCTGGTTGTCAGTATTCACCAGAATCCCAAAATAGGCTCTAATGCCAGTGAAGGAATGAACTTGCTAGCTAGGTTGAGCAAGCAGCCAAAGGGAGAGAGCACACCCTTCTTCCGTGTCTTTTATATAGGCTTCTAGCAGAAGGTGTGGTCCAGATTAAAGGTGGATCTTCCCACCTCAGAGATCTGGATTAGAAATAGGTCTTCCCACTTTGAATGATTTAATTAAGAAAAGCATCCCCCACAGGTGTGCAGAGACATTTGGATTTTAGTTCATTTAGGAAGTAGTCAAGTTGACAGACGAGAATGGCCATCACAGTGTTCGAGTGTTTTGTAACTCCCTCAGAACTAGAGTTACAGATGGCTCTGAGCCGCCATGTGTGTGCTGGGTTTGAACCGCTGATCCCTCACAAGAACAAACGCTCTTGGTCACCGAGCCACCTCTCCAGCCCAGGGGCTACTTCTAAAAAGCAAACAATCAAGGCTTTGCTTCTCCACTCACACCTTACAATTTTAGAGGGCGAAAAAAGGTGAAAAAAAAAAGACCTGGGCTGTGACCCATGAACATCATTCTTCTCTGAGTGTTAAGGTTCTCGTGTGTAACCGGGTTTAACACGGAAAGAGGCCTTCCCACTGAGCTCTCAACTTAGGTAAAAAGATCTTTTCAGGCTTGTTCAATTATTTACTAATGTAATAAATACGCCCACTCCAGGCTGAATTCATCACACCCCAACCTTTCCATTCTCAGACCTTCCTCTGACCAAGGTGCTGGGGCTCAGGTGAAGGGCAGACTCCACCAAGGCTTCTTTAAACACTGCAGCTAGAGCTGATGATTTCCATGGCTGTTGGGATCTTCCAAGAGGGGATCTGTGGGCTCTGGCACGCCCCTCCTCCTCAATGAGTTCTGAATCTGTGGTCAGACTCCAGCGCTTGCCTTGCCATGCTGGTCTATGGGGATTCCAGAAGGGACTGCACCGCACTTCCCACCCTCCTGGCCTCCTGCTAACATGGAGGCTAACACAGTCAAGCGGCTATTTTGAGCATTTGTGCTATCACCAGCCTGCATGAAAGGACAGAGGGACTGTGCCATTAGTGACTCAGTAAGGAGAAAAGGCTTCACAGGAAAAGCCCTCACTTCCAGGTCCTTCTGCTGCTCAAACCCATGTCAGACCAATGGCCAAGCCCAGTGTGTGTGTATGATTCAATGTAAACCACAACACCAGAGTGTGGGTTTGTTTTTTATTAATAAGATCTTTTAAGATTCGTGTTACACCGGAGAACAGACTTTTGGGATTTTGAACAGTTCAAAGATAATGTATGCAATTCTGTTAAAAACCTGTCAACTCCATACCACAGGTTCATCTTTCACTTTGTGCTCAAAAACCTTGGGCTACTACAGACAGCAGGATCACCTCCTCAAATCAAGAACAGTGGCTCTTAACCTGTGAGTTGTAATCCCCTGAGGTCAAACAAAATCCTTTCACATGGGTCACCTAAGACCATCGGAAAACACAGATATTCACATTATGACTCGTAACAGTAGCAAAACCACACTTATGAAGTAGCAATGAAAATATTTTTATGGTTGGGGGACACCACATGAGGAACTGTATTAAAAGGTCACAGCATTAGGAAGGTTGAGAACCACTGATCTAGAATACTTTTCAGAGAAAAAAAGAGTGGTATTGGGTAAATGTCTCACCTCTACTCTCTGAATGGGAACTTCATGGAATCCACCCGTCAGAAAGGAGAAACTGTTCTGTAATCCTGCATGCTAAGTGATAACTTAAAAAGCAACCAACTTAAAAATGAATTGAGTATAAACATCTCACTAGGGGCAGGTGAGTTGTACCTTGTAAGGTAATTCATTATGTGTACTCATGAATGAAATTCTCGCTAAGTAGGAAGACTTTCTTGCTTCCGGTTCAGGAAAAGGAATTTGCTTAGTGGTATGCTGAGGTTTTTGGTTCTCTCACTTGATGTTTGCTGGGCTGATGTCAGGCCAGCAACAGGAGGCTCCCAGACCCCTCTGATGTGCTCCTAGGAGGCTACTGCCATAGTGTCTACAAGTGAGGAGGTGCCTGCTGAGCTGACATGGGCATCTGTTGTGGCCCACCATGGCTATTCTAGTTACAAACCCAGAAGAAAGGCACCCATCTGTTCACCACACATGCTGGGATATTCACAGTGGCGCTGCTCGTAATAGCCCCAAGCTGGGAACTACTATATCACACTGAGCACGGACCACCCACCACTGTGTGTTAGGGATGAGTCTCACGTACAGTGTAGAGAGAAAGATGCCAAGCACCGAAAGACACAATTCCATTTATGTCCAGCACAAGAGACAGCTAAGGGTGGAGAAGCCAGGAGAGGTTATGCCAGCTGTGAACTATGGAAAGAATATGAAGGGACTCCCAGAGTCCCAGCAAGGATGCTTCTTGACCTGGGTGCTGGTTACGTGTGCATTTAGCGAGCCGTGTGTAGCTAGTCTTCTGTTTTATTCCAACTAAGAGAGGACCAAATCATGATGGTGAGAAGCCTCACCCAACTTGTGGGGGTTCTGGCTGAAATCTCCTATCAATAGCCTTTTTACAGGAATTAGGGGACCTGTCAGTGGGGATACATCTGTCCCAGGAGGTTGAAATCTTCAAGTTAGGTTCCCAAGGCTCTAGGTTCAGAGGCAGAGTTATAAAACTCAACTGTATTGCATGAATCTTACAACAATCATCCGATTACCATATCAATGTCACATCTGAAGTGATGTGCATTTTCCCAAGTTTCTTAATTTCATAACTGTTTTGCCTCCATGCATGCATGTGTACCGTGTATGTGCCTGATGCCTGTGGGGCTAAGAAGAGAGGGTCAGATCCCCTGGAACTGGAGTTACAGTTGTAAGCCGCCACATAGGTACTGGGAACCGACCCTGGGTCCTCCTAAAAAGCAGCAATTACTTAAGTCTTAACTGGGGAGCCATTTCTCCAACTCTCAGGGTGACTTTAAAACCTAGCTCTGAAGAAGAGATCTTCAAGCTGGGTATGGCAGGTGCCTATCAGCACTTGGGAGGCTGAGGAAGGAGGATCATGGTCTGAGCTGTACAGAAAATTTCCGAGTGAGTGACACAGTCTCAAGAACTGTGATCCTGTCCTGCCAGCCTGGGTTGTCTGCAGCAGGCATCCCCCACACAGGTACCCCTCAGCACACCACAATCACAGAAACCATGACAGATGACTTTTAGAGATCCCAACCCTTCACAGTGAAAGCAGCAGCTCCATGGCTTGGTGCACATGCCCACACTAGCCAGACTGCCTTCTCTCGGCCCATCATGTAGCACCACGGGACAGCAAGTGTATTCTCTTAGAATGTTCAATCTTAGGTAGGGGGCTTCAAGAGTATCCTCCTGTGCTCTGTGGGTTCTCAAACATATCTCATACTATATATACTCTTGTTTTTTTGTGATGATGGGGATTTAGTCCAGAAAGAAAAAGTACAAAAGCTGAGGGCCAAACTTGCTGATAGGAGCAAAGTGAACTTAGTCCCCATGCTGTGTACCACGGGGTGCTCCTCGGTGCCAGTTTGGGTCCGGAGGGCCCCACAAAGGTTTGGTTACAGGACTGATCTTGGTATCAGGCCAAAACTCTTGGGACTTGGGGCCTAGCGAAAGTCAGGCTGTGCAGTCTGTGTCCCTGAAGGTGACAGCAGTCCCCTCTCCTTTTGCTCTCACTGCTTCCTGGCCACCATGACATGACCAGGCCTCCTCAGCCACCCTTCTGCCATCAGGCACTGCTTCACCACAAGACCAAAGCAAAAGGGTCACATGATCATGGAGTGAAACTACAGTCCAGATAAACCTTTCTTCCTTTTAAGCTGACTTAAGAATTTTGTCTCAGCAACAGAAAACTGACTGGCACACTCTGCTTATTTAGAAATCTGGCTGGTAAATAAGGAAAGAAATGGAGTTATTTAATAAAAGGTGCCTGGGGCTTCTTTCCACGGAGGCCATTAAATGGCCACATCTTTTGCACTAATTGAATAGTTACCAGGTTTCCATCAGCACTGTTAGGCCGGGGGTGGGGTGGAGGGGGAGGGGGGAGCATCCTGGGAAATTGAAGCAGGTTACTTGCCCCTCCTTGGATGAGAATGCAGAAAGAAGGGTGGGCGAGCAATCTCCAGATTGAGAACTAAGTGTAGTGCAATGTCAGAATCACAATCATGGGAATGGAACACAAACACTTTTTCATGTAATATATTAGGTAAACAGCAACCGGCAAAATAAATACAAATCTCTTTTGAATTAGGTATGGTGTCTTTTTATTTCAAAAGAAAGATACCAAGAAGCAGAAGAATGAAGCCGTTAAAATCAGCAAAGCTGCAAAGTAGGAAAGAAAGCCGAAAGGGGGACAGGTCTCACTGGACGACAAAAACCTCTGAGTGCAAACCCCAGGGTCCAAGGCTGCAAGCCTAAGTCACAACATGTCCGACTCTGGCAGCCTGCTGACCCGTCAGCAACAGGGCTCAGCCCTTTCTGCTGAATCCTAGCTTTGCACATTCTGGACAAGTCATGCACATACATGTTACACGTCAGGGTTACATGAAATTGCATGCAATTCACACATAACATTATTGGAAGGCACTGTAATGTGTAGCAGAAACTGCTACTTTCTGGCAAGTCTTCCTAGGGTGGATCCAAAGTGGTCCTCTATATTAAATCATTGGAAACTTTGGTGCCAAACTCAGGCGCTACCTGATCCCACTAAACCAACCATCTTGCCTTCTCTCTTTCTCTTTTACTTCCCCTTCTTAAAGCACGTGCCAAGCTTGGATGATGGTTTTTCCTGACAATGATACCGTGTTTCATACAGACTTTCAAACAATTTCATCAGTCAAGCAAAATTTTACAATAAGTTATAAAATTTACAGTAAGCTGTGGCCAGTTTCATTTCTCCTGAATTTTAGCAAGGCCTATAATCCACAAGATTCACTGAGATAAGATCCACGAGATTCCAGCTGGCAAATGATTTAGAATTAAAACTCTTCCATTGAGGAGTTGACTTAAATGATGCTGCCTCCACACTTGACTTTAGATTATAAAAGTCCCCAGTTCACAGGTTGCAAATGTTTATCATCCTTTAGCAAGGATAGCACTGGGCATCTTTTAAGGACACATGTGCATATTTCTAACAGTTGCTGCAGCAAAGCAAGATGATATGAGACTAAAAGTCCAGTGTGTTCTAAAGAAAGGTCACAGGCTCCGACTATCCACCTCTTCTAAGACTGCCCCTTAAAATCTCATCCATTGTGCTATTCTAGTGTGCATTTTTGGTTTATCAACTTGAGGTCTAAGAAGGAAAATGCATGTAAGGATCTAAATCTGGTTCTTTAGCCAGAAAGAGCCACACTGACCCCTTAACTCCTACAAAAGAAGAATCAATGCTAGAAACTATTTCCATGCTACACATGGGCCTACTCACTGACTCCCAGAGGCTCACCAGAGAACACAAAAAGTGCAGCTGGCTTACATCAGGCAGAGGATCTGGACCTTCTCTCATGGGTCAGGCCCTGGGTTTCTAGCTGGAATCCCCCGGCAATTGTCTGACGCTCTGTTCTGGGTAAAGCAGATGCAGTAGCCTTTTATCTGCTAATGGGGGTCACTAGAGATTCAGTGGGTGCCTACAATTATAGACCACAGAAAGGCTTCCTCAAAAGTACTCGCCCTTATTATAAACATGTATTATAGAGATATTTTCTACTAACTACAGATATCTTGAGACAGAATTTAAGAAAACTCTATTCTAGTTTGCTCACATTCATGAGAATAACTCGATCCTCCCCACCAAATACACACATCATAAAAAGCAAGTCTTGTCAATGAGAAATGAATGCCAACACATATACCAAGAGTCAGAGTCAAAGTACCCCAGGAGGACAAGATGCCCACAGGTGTCTTCAGTCACCTATCTTAAAGAGCAAGCAGCAGTGTCAAGGGGGCACTTTGCTTTTAATTGTTGTAAAGCCTGAGTCAAACACAAGGAGCTAGGGAGGAATGGACATCACCTACTAAAAAGAGTAGACAGAGAGGGACGTGTAGTGCCGTCCCTTGTTCAAGCTGGCTCACAGGACACAGGCATTCACAGACACTGTGGAGGTGCATGTGCTCCAGGAAAACAGGAGGGCTGGGCTGCTGCCCTCACCGGCTCAGCAGTCAGCTAGCTGAGACCCAGCTCACAAAGCACGGGAAGAGCACACAGGGCTTGCTTTCCGCCACTGACGGCGCGCTGGAGCACAGGTCTGAACCCGACCCCAAAACATCAGCAAAGAACACTGGTCTTTCTGATGGCACACACCTCTACTGAGGCCACCAAGTTGTCCCTGGTGTTTCAGTTTATGAAAGCACACAAATGATGCAGAGTGGACAATCACCAATGCCTAACAGAACACTTCTGACCTCAAAACGGCCATCTACTGATATTTCCTTATTCATAAATAGGATGTCAGTTCTTTACTGAACAAAATCTAGTATTTTTAAACATTCAAAGGCTGCTCTTTAAGATCAGAGAGCAGAGGGCTGGAGAGATGATGGCTCAGCACTTAACAGCACTTTCTATTTTTTTTCTAGAAGCCTCAGGTTTGATTCCCAGCATCGAAAGGGTAGTTTACAACTGTCTATAACTCCAATCCCAGGAGATCTGATGCCCTCTTTTGACCTGCAAAGGCATCAGCCACCTATGTGGTGCACAGATCGACATGTAGGCAAAACATCTACAGGCATTAAAAAATTCTGTTTCCTGGGTCAACTAACCAACCAACAACCACAACTACGGAGGGGTGCATGAAGAAATTCAACTAAATTTCAGAGGTAGAAGGGACCTTACAGACAAGCAATCTCGCACACGGGGTCCCAACTCAGTGCCTGCCTCAGGGTTCACAGTCACAGCAAAGCAGGAACATGAAAACAGAGTAGTAGTGCATATCACACGGGGACCGTATGTACCGAATTCATTGTCAGCAAGTGGACTGAGGTGTTTAGGAAAGTAAACAAACTCCTGAAATTGCCCCACCTCCACCACAGTGGTAATTAGAAACTGTATCTAGATTTTTAACATGGTTTTCTTCCTCTAAATATCCATACCTTCCCAATTACCTTTCTCTGAGATAGTTTTCCTAGGCACTGTGCAAAGCTGGTACCAAGCACCATCTTGGCCTCTGAAGGGTTAAGCCAGCTCAGTTCTGATTTCTCCCGACACAAAATGGACAGAGGTCTGGTGGCTTTGGTATCAGGTAGGGCTTGTGACTATAAAGTTGTAAGAGAATTCCTCAGGACAGACAGACTTCAGACTTGAGGGTGAAAATGTTTGGGGGAAATCCCACAAGTTAGAACATCAAATGCCCAAACATGCCTGCATCCAGGTTCAACCTGGCAGTGGAAAGACAATCTTATGCTGGTATGTCTCACCTAGAACAAGTTGAAAATTTAAAAAAAAAAAAAATTTTTTTTAAAGCACAAAACACCATGTGAAAGCATCTTAAAAGTTGTGTGGATAGAACTGACGAGAGAACGTTGAATTTCAGATGCTTTTAGGCACCAAACTTTAAAAAAGGTTTCTGAGTCACATTTACTTCATGATTACAATAGACTGTATTTTGATTTTTTTTTTTTTTTTTCAGTGCTAGGGATCAACCCAGAGCCTCATACACACTATGCAATCCTATACACACTTGCATCTCAGTGCTAGAAAATATGCATGCTTCTCTTTGGGGTACCATTTTCCTTGTGCCGCCTGACTGACCTCCTGTGTGTGTTCTAAACCTACTTAGAAGAACCCCGACTAACACCGTATCAACTGGGAACATCACTCAATGTGTGACTTAGAGATTTTGTTTTTTAAAGGAGTCTATTATCTACTGCTAAAGAAATCTTCCTGGAGTCAAAAGGAGACAGTTAAACCAGATTTACAGAACAATAAATGGAGATTGTCACTCACAAATAGCTCTTTAACGAAGTACATGAACATTTCTAATTTTTATTAAAACAGAAAGCCCTATTATCTTGCAGCTTAATTTATGTTTAGAGAAGGCTGAATTTAGTGATGAGCTCAGTGGTACACTTGAGTTCCCTACTGCAAGTCAGTCATGTGCTCTGCTTTCTCTCAGTCCTTACCTAGGTCCCTGATCAATGTCTTCGAATCCTAAGGTCCTACACCAGAAGCTTCTAAGGCTGTGTGTTATTGGAGTACCTGGTAAGCTTCAAACTAGGGTACAGTGACAGATCTCCTGTCTAAACACTTAACCGTGGCTTCGGTTTTTATCTATTCTGTATGTTAATGAGCATCTATAACTGAAGGGAAATGCTATTTCCCACACCCCTGATCCTCACATGTATCCATATCTTTAAATTTCACTGGATATGATCAATAACTGTAGCAAATTCTTTTTAACATCTTAAGTCATCATGACCAGGTCACTTTTTACCCTTTCAGTGACTATTGCTTTACAAATTAACATAGTTCATACTTCAACAGTTTTCAAATTCACATTTTTACTAAAAAGCTCAATTTTCCTTGTCTGAGTTGACTAGTCATTAGTATTTTACTGATGGAAGGTACCTGCTACTCCATAAATTTACTGTACCATCTTACTTTCTTTTCTAATCAACTAATCAACGTTAAGAGTTTAAAATTTTGAATGTTTCATTTTTCCAACATTAAAATACCAAGAAAAAAGGGGGTGGAGCTAGGAAGCTAAATTGGAAAAGTGCCTCCCTAGCAAACACAAGGGCCAGAGTTAGATCCTGGAACCCTTGTTAAAATGCTGGGGGTGGTGGTACCAATTGGTAAGGCCAGCACCAGGAGGCAGAGACAGGAGGGTCCCTGTGGCTCACAGACAGCTGGTCTAGCTCAATTTGTGAGTTCTTGGTCAATGAGGGACCCTGTCTCAAAGGAAGTGAGTGGTGAGGTTCAACACCGGTCTCTACATGCGTATGTGCATGTTTACCAACACCAAAGACATGTTACAAAGAACCCTGGTACTTCAAAAAATCATCAAGGGAAACACAAGAGAACGAGATTTAGTCCACAGCCTATTTTGATGTTGGGAATAGAGAAAGCCTGTATCGCAGAGAAAGCTCCTCACCCCCAAGAATATCTGGCATAAAAATAGATGGCTTTTCTTGAGAGACTGCTGATTTTAGCTTCTTAGTCAAATAGGTGTTTACTCAACAAAAACAATTCCTGTGAATACATGTTCTCCACGATCTTCATATAAAGTACTGACCAGTGTAACTGTTTAGTCATACTCCTTAAAATACAGCAAGTTTTGACTTCAAAAGAAGCACTGAACTTATAAACAGTAAATGGCTCTCATCAAAATGTCAGAGGTATCAACTCCAGTAAACTCTTAGGATCCTTTTATATTTCTCAGTGCTCTGGGGAGATGATCAAATACCAATTCTATTCAAAACAAAAATGGCACTACCAGGAACAGGTTAGAGTTTGGAAGTGAAAAAAGAGAATGTCCTTAGGAAAGTGGGTTTTCTTACAGCTTGATAAAGGGACAGGTACCCCCTTTACACTCTGCCTTCCGTGACATCATTTCCATGCTACGACCCATAGGACTTTATGGATTTCTTTTAGATGAAGTCTCTCTATGCAGCCCAGCCTGACCTTGAACTCACAATCCTCCTGTTTCTGTCTCCAGAATGCTGGATTAGAGACCATGGTAAAAGGCTTCAACAATTCTCATGGCCACTCGAAACCACAGGCCCTGCACCTCCTAAAAGCCTGAGCTCTTCACAGCAGCACTGAAAAGATGGAAAAAACTTAGGGGACAGTAATTTCAGCCAGGCAAACTGAAAAGCTCAGCATCTGTTGCTTAATTCATTTTTGAATGAGAAGTGACTAATCTGTAGATAAAGCAGGAATGTGAGTTAGGACACAAAGAAAAATCAGCTGGTGTTTTCACAACGGTGGGCTACGGAATGGCTGCAAAATGTAAATTAATGCTAGGAAAATGTAGTTCACAAAGATGGAGGACAGCCTGGGATAGAGGCTGGGGTCTGGTAAAAGGACAAAAAAATATACAAGATTATTGTACTTCCAATGAAGAAATTACAGTTCGAAAATGGAACTCAGAACTGATACTTTATAACAGATAAAAATGCTGATGCTGATATACACAGAGCCAATTTAAAGAGATCAGCATTAATGTAGAAAAACACTACGGATGGTAGAGTACTACATTTAAAGTTAATAACTTGGCAATATCCTTTAATCTGCAATTATATAAACAAAAATGAACTGTGTAAGACATGAAATATATGATCATGTTATAGAACAAAAACGGAGTAAAACGTTTTTTACCATCTTGACTATAAAGGACACTGTATCAAGGTATGCTGAGAAAATGTACGATATAAGGAGCACACAGCACTTACTTCAAAATAAAAGGCAGACAGATCATTACATATTCCCTTTGTGTTATGTACTATTCCTGACTTGGATGAAATCTTAAAGAACAGTGACATGATGTGTATGTAAACTGTAAACAGTGAAGCTTTGGGCTTCATGAGGTGCGAATTTTACACCCAGTATCATCACTTGGTTTGGAATTAACAAATTATTTTAGAAGATCATCTAAGTGTCACAAACAAGAAACATGTATATACTGAAATTTTATTTCAATCGCACAAATGAAGTTAGCGTGTAAGAAATTTAAATGAAACAGTTATGGTAAAAACAGCAGAGAACTGAAAAACCTAAACAGGAAACACACCCGCAGCATGAGGAGTCAACATTCAATGTTTCATCTTTAGTTCTGATTGACACATTATGCTTGTAAGTTCTGAACAGACTTTGAGATCATGACGACTATTCTTCAGAGATTTCAGCACCAGCACTAAGGTTTGTACATTCAGGTCGTTTGCTATTGACTTGCTAGCCATTTACAGGGTGTGTTGTAGAGCTGTGGCAGGTCAGATCACAGTGTTGAGGAGAGCAGTGCCTTCCTGGAGTTAGAAAGGATCCCTAAACTGTACTCAGTTGAAGACAATCAACACACAAAAGCAAAACCCACCATCATACTATAGTTCCAAGAACAGTTCTGGGAAAATAACCTAAGCTTCGGTTTCCCATTTTAATCACTGAAATCTCTAACAATGACAAGACTGTCATGTATGATAGTGAGCATACAGAATAGTCCAATTACGCTTCTAGGAAGGAACACATTTAGCCATGTGGGATAATGCAAAATTATGGAGGATATAGCATGAGTCAACACTGGTTCTTTTTTTTTTTTTTTTTTTTTATCATTTTACACAGACATTGTGTTAAATACTAGACCAAGGCACAAAACGTTTAGTGCATAAACCAGTTTCTTTTAGGACTTAGCATCTGAGTTTAGTATTCTGTCTCACTTTGGACCACTGATAACCCAGTACTCTACCTATTACAGACTATTTAACTTCAGCAACAAAATCAAAAGTGATGTTTGATCAGATCTGTAAGGGATGCACACATTTACATTATCAAAGGAGCGCATAATCAGAAGTTCAACAGTAAAATGCAATGACTATTTCTTTGAGAGAACAACTTATGAGCTTACTGCATCTTTAATGCCTTTACTATTACTGCATGACAATGGAGAACGGGTAGAGAAAGAGCTGTGTATTTGAACTATGGTAGCTCATCCCTCACAGTTTAATCTAAAAATGAAGTTTCTACAGAAACAAACTCTTAACAAGGAAAAAAAAAATCCACATTCAACTTCTCGGTAGTGTGATGACTGCAAATTGTAGCGTTAGAAAACTACGCTGTCATCAAGCTTTGTTTTAAAACTGAGACGTATGAAATCTAGAAAGCAAAAGAAAGTGGATTATTTCCCCCATTTTTTTTTTTACATGTTTTGATAACCAAAGCAAGTATGGCACATTAATAACTCAAGCATAAATCATGATGGAGAGCCTG
>CABHPQ010001900.1:14200-53476 GCA_902168405.1 Peromyscus aztecus
CTCTCTCTCTCTCTCTCTCTCTCTCTCTCTCTCTCTCAGGGTCTAAGTATCACTTCAGTTTTATGAAAAGAAAACTGCAGAACTCCCCACTGGTTTCCCTTTATCTGGTGACTTCTGTGACCCCAACTGCTGCCATCATTGATATTTCTTGTATTTTAGCACAACAAAGGTCAAGAGCAGCATCCAAGTCAGGAGCATGCACCCAAACACCTGCAGCACTGCAGGGACCTGGTGACAGCAACTGCCAAATTCAGTGATCAAACTTTGGAGATCCACAATGAGATGTAATTCATGTGAAGCTCAGAATCATGCTTCAGACCATTGGAATAGATGGTTAAAATACAAAGAGCTGAAGACATGATGTAAAAGATTAAGTACTTGGTTTTGTTAACATGTTTATCGACTAAAGTCACAAAATATTTCTCATAATTCATGCAGATAATTGAGAAAAAAAAAGATAGTGCAGAATTAACTTTAAATAAAAAATTATTCCTCCCCTTCCTCCCACTTCCCTATATTCTACAAAATATTTTCCCCTGGGACTAGGCCTTGAAAAGGCCACTACATATGAGTGTGACATGCATTATTGTCTGTAATTAAAAAAGCTAACTTTGTGGTGATTGTAATTACATTATAAAAATGTCCGCATGCATAAGTCTAAAAAAGGTTGAAAACCTACAGGAAATCTATAATAGAATGTTTTACATTTGACCACTGTTTGTATATAGAAGTCATAGATTTGGTAAAGCATTGTAACAATTTAGGAAGGCATCTAAATATTTAAATTCTGGACGGATTTTGTTTTAAACTACAAAATTGCATGAAGGCTAACCCGAGAGACTTCCTATCATTCTAAATTCCTCAAGTGGGACTAAACATTTTAGGACCTTTCTTATAAATACCACCCTTTGAAAGCACATACAATTCCATTTGTTCCATATTTTATGATCTTAACTATTCACGGAATATCAAATATGATAGGAAGACAAACCTGAGAGAAACGTTTACAATGCAACAGCAGAACTTGCTAAATTAAATTCTTCATCAGTGCCCCCTGAAAAAACCCTCCTAAGCCTTTATCTTTATTTTAGCAATGGATTGTGGAAAACGTGCAGCTTCATCTAGACATGAAAATATTTCTTGCCTGATGGGTTTAGTACTGCTAGGGAATTCAAACACAATTCTTCATCCTGCGGTAAAGGTCAGAACAAGAGCAGCATGCCGGGAGGGAGCAGCTGATTGCCAGAGTCGCTATGTCTGAAGGCTTTCAGAGGTTGGCGCTTCTTCCCTCCTGACTGTATCCATTTTCTTCTTACAGCTTAAAAATCGTAGGGGGTTGTTAACAGTTGTTTGTAGGAATTCTTGTTTTTCTCCAGATTCAAGTCCTGTCTCTCTTAGTTCGCTTCTCTATGCAGTATTTGACTTGCTCAGTTCCTGCCTGATTGCTGTAACAGGGAAGAAAGGATTTTCAATGTCAATATTCCAGGAAGGACATACAGATGAATGACTCATTCCTGAGAAATCTGAAGGGTTGTGTTCAAACTTGGTCAAAAAAAGATACAAAATTTACATCTCCATTGTATACATCTTTTATATCACAAAGATTCCAATCACAAGTGACTATATTTACGTACCCCAGACACAGACTCTGGTTCTGTGGGCTCCAAAACAAAGAGTGTAGTGGAATGAATGAGTCGAGGTGTCTTAGAGAAAAATCTGCCTGACTGGTTTCTATCACATGCTACACTGGACACTTAGAAATCTTGTTCATCTTCATTTTTACAAATAACCCCCGTTCTAAGAGGACAGCCCCTCCGGAAGAGCAGTGTGAAGACAGCCGTGTGCCTGGTACTTACCATCAATAAGCTCTTCCTTCAGCTTCGCTAGTTCTTTTCTCATTTCATCTAAAATGTCCTAAAGAACCAAGAGAAAACACCAGGAAACAAACCACAGATGAAAGCACAGCTAAGCAGTTTCCTGTTCAGACAAAAACTTAAGAATATCTAGAAACAGAGTTCTTTTGTGTGTCTGTAAATGACCAGAGAACAGTCTCGGGTATTAGTCTACACGTGCAGGTTGTCCTCTGTCTGTCCTCCCTCCCACCTTTATGAGACAATCTTTTACTTGCCTGGAACTCACCAAGTAGGACAGGCTAGCTGGCCAGGGAGCCGAGGACACTGCACACCAATGTGCCCGGCTTGTTCATGTGTGTCCAGGGATCAAACTCAAATCCTAATCCGTGTGCTTACTCAAAAGGGAACACTTCTCTCCCCAGGGTCCCTCCACCCCATGGCTTCTGATTCCACAGTTTCAATTCTATTTCCTAGAAGACTAGCCTTAGTAAATTTTGTTTAAATATTTCTTCCTTACTCATCTTTGCTTCTTCTGGCCTAGTAAGATATAAAATGGCCAGTTCTGTCATTCAGAGAAGTATCACTCAGATAGCTGTGAGACCCAATCCTCTGGCAGCCATCTAAGAGGTGATGTATTGATGAGGAAGATGTCACTGGACAACCATCTCTTGGCAGATCTGTCACCACATCTGAAGTATGGCAATTTCTTAGGAATCACCACAGCTTGCCAAGTCCTACTTCAAGTACCTAACAGAGCAGGCAGCAGCCACACACAGCTGCTGAGCTCTTGAAGTTCGTCTGAAATGAGACTGACTCTAAGTGTAAAGCATCTGCCAGATTTCAGACTTCGTATTAAGAAAATAATGTGGGGCTGGAGAGATGGCTCAGCGGTTAAGAGCACTGACTGCTCTTCCAGAGAACCTAAGTTCAATTCCCAGCACCCACATGGTGGCTTACAACCACCTGTAATGAGATCTGGCGCCCTCTTCTGGCCTGCAGGGACACATGCAGGCAGAACACTGTATAAATAATAAATAAATCTTTAAAAAAAAAAAAGAAAAGAAAAGAAATGTGGGGGCTGGCTCTTGAAGAAGACCCAGGTTTGGTTCCGACTCACATGGCTGCTCACAACCCTTTGTAACTCTAATTCTAGGGGAGCCGATGATGCCCGTCTCTGACCTCTGAGAGAGGAAATAATACATTAAATGAAAAATTTAACAAAACAATTCAGTAAAATGTCAAAATATTGTGCATATACTGAATTCATTTTTAATATATCTAGGTTAAATAAAATACTTAAATTATTTTTGTTCATTTTAAACATATTTCATTGTTTTTTTTTTTATTTTCCACATGAGTATTTTGCCTTCATGTATATATGTGTACCACACGTGTGCCTGATGCCTGAACAGGCCAAAAGAGGGCATCAGATCCTCTGAAACTGTATGATTTTTCAGAGAACATGTGGGTATTCAGAAGTGGATCTGGGCCTCTGCAATAGCAGCCAATGCTCCTAACTACTGAACCACTTTTCTAGCCTCACCCTGTTCCATTTTTTATGTGGCTGCCATTTCATGTGTGTGTATGTGTAGATGTATGTATATATATATATGATGATGATCTGTGTCTCCATCAAGAATTTACATTAAAAGTTAAAAGAGAATGAAAAAGAGCCACAATTTTCATAGGTGAAAAATAACAGCTATCTTTGGAAGGGATCAATTCCTCTTAAATTATGTGTTATACTGTACATTTCAGGAAAAATTTAAAATATCTCTTAAAGTTCATTAAAGAAAAAGCTTTTCATGTACAAATGAGGTTGATGACTATCAACTTGTTAAAATCCTTTATTTTTTCACCAATCTATTTTTATAAATCACTTCAAACTGCTGGAGTCAAAAGCTGGGGATCTGTTTTTGCCAAACTGCTTCTTAGAAATCCTAAGTATGCAAGAGTGTCCATTTCCCATACATTCTTGCCAAAATCAAATTTGTTCAGATTTGTTTGGTCAAGTTTTGCCATATGGTTAAGAGAAAGGTGGAAGCCCACTGTTACGGTAACTGCAAGCCTTATCCTTACATCTCAGCTTTCATTACACTACCACTCCATGTCCCCTTCACTGCTGCTGGAAGTTAAAGGGAGCTCTTGGAACCAGAATGGAATCAAGATGGCCACGTTAATTTGTCTACAGTATCTGTAACTGTGTGATCTTTCAGAGTACTCCCAGGATCCATGTGTGCGCAAGGTCCCTTGTTCCCTTTTAAGACAGAAAGATTAGAGGAAGCTACCCCGAGTACTCACCTGCTTCAGTCTGTCATAGTCGAGTCCTTCTGTCTGGACTCCATTGGCACTGGGCTGTGACGAAGGTGTAGATTTGGGTCTGTACCAAAGAAATTTCCAGGACAGATAAATTACATTTACAACATTTAACGAGTTTGCAAGTAACTGTAAACTTGCCACCCCAATGCCAGATTTAAATTAACTTCTTAAACCTATTTTGCTAAAAAGTAAATTGTCAAAATTGTAGGACTGATTAGAACAGGAAGCAGAAAATGTCTTTCACTTTTCTCACTTGAATCATCTATTTGAAAAAGAAGGAAAGGGTGACAGTATGGTGAAGCTCCTTTAAGAGAACAGAAGACAGCACTCCCTTGGACCAGGTAACACACAGCATGCTGACCATGGACACGACAAGGTGGTCAGCTGAAACTCCCAAGGCCTATATAACGCAGTCAGGTTTGGCTTTTGAAACTTTATATTATGCATTAAATATCAAGCAAATCAATAAAGGGAAAGCTCTAATATCTAGACTATTTAACACAGATCAGTTTATAAGTTCTGAGCCTCAGCTTGTAGGAGAAAACTAATTTATTTTAGTTAAGGCTAATTTCTCTGTCTATTTGCTTCCCTTTTAAGCATTAGAACAAAACTGCTGGAAGCTGACTATTAGGTTAAAAGCATGCTCTCTCTCCAACTGGCGCTATCTTCCCATTAAGTGCATACATTTACTTTGTTTTGAAAAGGAAGAAAGAAAACAGAAAAATAAAAACTGGGAAGTTCTAAGATAGAAGCTGTCAATTACAACTGCACTTTCAAAAGTTTAGCTTTCATTAAAATTTTAACACAGTAAAATAAGTATTATGAATGAATTAGGCATATTTCAAACATGAGTTCCAACACGAAATAAACCAGTCATGGCTCCCTCTCCAATCCTGGAAATAAGAGAAACTCTTCAGAGGGAGCCTGGAGCTTTATTCATTCACATCTTCATTTTCTGGTTTAGAACAGTAACCATTCTACAAACCGTTAGGAAATCACATATTTCAATTTTGCAGAGTACCAATGTTAGCAAATTATCTGAATCAAGACCCAACACATGCAACTTGCTATAAAGTTATATTTCATAATTCCTAAGATGAAACACTTCAAACCCAAAGGCATTGTTCATAGAGATGAAATACTTAATTTGCTTTAGTTTCAAAGCTTAAGAAGCTTATTATGAAACAAAAACAAGAAACTCAATTTTAACTTATTGGGTATCTGCTTTAACAGTAACTTCCAGAAATTTTGTTTAGTAAGTACTGAGGATTTATAGAAAGCTGCTTCTTCTCTTATGAAGACACATCTTTCTTTGTTGAAGACCCTACTTAATTCTAAAGTCTTAAGATCTAAGACCCACAGCAAAATATCCAGGTTCTGTGTATAGTAAATATTCTTGAGTGTTGGCACACTGCATTTTATACACCCAGGGTTATTTATCTCTGCTTTCAAGAATTAAATTATTAATTAATCTGCATTTACCTTTCCCATTTAAGACAATTAGTTACTTTTCTCTAAGATATATTATAATGACTATTTTTGAAATTCCAACAAACGGGTACAACCTGCTACTTAACTGGGAAATATGCTGTATCATATAAACACATCTGCATTTATTACACAATTTAGAATGTTAATTAATAAACAACTGTGCAAACATGCAACTTTAAAAAAATTTAATTCATGCTAACATGCAATCCATCACCACCACCTCCACCACCACCACCACTACCACCACGAGAATTAACTCAAGGGGGAGAACTTTTCATACTGAAGGAAAGGAGTAATCACCACTTTTTAAAATTTTTTTTTTTTTTATTTTAAAGAAACATTATCCTGGCACTAGGTGTGAGAATAAAGTATCTAAGAGGACTTTGTTGTTAGGCACTGTTTTTCTCTATGTTCTAGCAGATTTTCCTAATAAACATTTTGTTAAAAACAATTCGCCTTCCTCAAAGAAACAAATAAAAAGGCTGGACTGTAAAATGAACATTTATGGAAAATTAACTGGTTGACAAATAAACCTGCCAAATTTTGATTGACAGTGGTATAAAAGTAACTTTAGCAAATAAGAATTTGATCAGAGTCCAATTACAGAACTCCAGAGTCTAATTACAGAACTCCTTCCTGACAGATATCCTATGTATTACTTAATTCATGTGTTCAGTAGACTTGATGAACATTTTAAAATACAGACGTATAACATTAATGTATTTCTTTTGAGATAGGGTCTCTCTATGTAGCCCTGGATGTCCTGGAACTCTCTGTCAGTGGCTCTTAATCTTCCTAATACTGCCCTTATGTCTTGGTGACCCCCCAACCATAAAATTATTTTCATTGCTTATTCATGACTGTAATTTGGCTACTGTTATGAATCGTAATGTAAATATCTGATGTGCAGGATATCTGATATGTGACCCCTGTAATAGGGTCATTTGACCCCCAGAGGGGTCGTGAGCCACAGGTTGAGACACATTGCTCTATGTAGACCAGGCTGGCCTCAAACAGAGATCCTCCTCTCTCTGCCTCCAGAGTGCTGGGATTAAAGGTGTACACCACTGTGCCTGGCGTATATTAAAGTATGTCTTTTTTTTTTTCTTTTCTCTTTTTCTTTCTTTTCTTTCTTCTTTCTTTCTTTCTTTCTTTCTTTCTTTCTTCTCTCTCTCTCTCTCTCTCTCTCTCTCTCTCTCTCTCTCTCTCTCTCTCTTTCTTTTTTTGGATATAGGATTTCTCTATGTAACAGCCCTAGCTTTTCTGGAACTCACTCTGAGACCACACTGGCCTCAAAATCAGAGATCCACCTGTCTCTGCCTCCCAAGTACTGGGATTAAAGGCATGTACTACCATACCCAGCTATTAATGTATTTCTAATAAAATGCACATATTTCAGTTGTTTATGTATTCGCTCATTTATCTGAGACAAGGTCTCATGACATAGTCCAGGATACCCTTAATTTATAGTTCTGCCTCAGTATCCTAAGTGCCAAGATTACAGGCATATAATACCATGCCCCTCTCTTTATCTGTTGCTTTTAAATTATGGGTTTTTATTATAACTGATAACAAAACATGAGGGTTTATTAGATGTTTAAATACGTGTTTTTTCTTTAACTTTAGGAAACTGTTATCTAGACAACTGCCTATAAAATAACTACACTGCAATTTAACTTCCTATTCTATCAAATTAATTCTACAAACTGCTGAAAAGCATCTACAGACTTTTAATTGTTGCCTTTTTTCAATTAAGAAAGAAGCAGATCCTGCCGCTCCCTTTGGGAGGTGGTGGAGGGCAGTGCTGGAGACGCTGAACCCTTATGCGTGCTAAGGACATGACCACTGAGCCCTACTCCCAGACCTGGGTCTTTAATATTCTGAGGTTTGGGGGGGGTTTGTTTGTTTTTTCATTAAAAAAAATCTTAGGGCTCATCTAGAAACAACGTGCTCAAGATGCTAGGTACCAAATTGTTACAGACACTTCCTTTCCTACATCGAGAGAGCAACTTCATCTATGGTACAATACTGTCCTGTGTTCTAGCAAAACCAGCAGAGGGTCTTTGATTCCATTCTTTAAAATCCTTGTCATATAATCATGAAAGTGGCCTTCAAAGGGAAATGCTTAAGCTACCAACACTGTTAGATGATCTGATTTCTATCATTTGTGTTCATCTGAATCTAACTATTAAGCAATAGCAGGGTTCTATATTAAATGTTCAAACTACAGTTAAAATAAGAAACTCATCCTCCTAATGTCTCCCTTGTGGTGATTACCAATCCAGGTAGAAAAAGCTCAGCCCTACCCTGGACATGTTATTGAAAAGTCTGAAATCACAAAGTCACAGCAGGATGATACCTGTGTAATGAATCATAGGACCTGTTGTCAAAAACAATCTGATTTTTCCTTGGAGAATCCCGTCTATGAAGGGGAAAAACCATTTAAAGGGTATACAATATAACTTTAAAAGATAATTCCCACGACGCTACTGATTTATAGGCTTTTAGTTATAGCAAGCAAAACAAAAATAAAAGGTGTTAATTATCCTTAAAATATCGATTTACTAAATTTTAAATTTTGATACTAATTTACATGACACAATGGCTACTCTTATAGGCTGCAGCTACCTACTTGCCAAGGATCAAAACACAAGCAAAGACATCCCTATTCAGTAAATATCAAAGCAATAGACTTAAAAATATCCGTAGCTTGGTGTATACAAAACTAACTATTCCTGGGCATGTAAAGAACATTTCCTCCCATCATGAATATAAAATCAGTAGATTTTTAATGAAAACCATAGGAACATTCCAATATTAGATACCACTCATCTCAATGTATTTTTACCACAACACTCTTGCCTACAGGTAACTCAGAAATAAGTCAGTCCTGCTTGTTTATGGACACTATCCTTCTTTGTTTTTGGAGACAGGATTTCATGTAGGCCAGGCTGACCTCAAATTTAGTAAGTAGATGAGTATAACCTTGAACTTTCTTCTGTCTCACCCCCAACCCCCACACCTCGGTGGATTCTAAGTGTATGTTACCATGTCCAGTTCATGCCGTGCTGACACTGAACTCAGGCCTCTGAGCATATTAGGTGTGAATTCTGACAACTGAGACAGAGAGAGAGAGAGAGAGAGAGAGAGAGAGAGAGAGAGAGAGAGAGAGAGAGAGAGAGAGTGAGTGTGTGGTGTGTGTGTGTGTGGTGTGTGTAGGCCAGAGGTTGATGACAGGTGTTTTTCTCAACTGCTCTCTCCATTTTATTTTTTGGAAACAGGGGCTCTTGACTGGTCAGCAAGCCTATCTTTTCTAATTTGACTATGATTAAAAATGCAGGCTTTTAATATTTTTGGGTATTTATTATTTTTTGATTGATTTGATTTTTTAAGACAGGGTCTCACTATGTAGTCTTACCTGGCCTGGAACTTACTATGTAGTCTAGTTTGACCTCAAACTCAGAGATCTGCTTGCCTCTGTCTCATGAATGTTGGAATTAAAGAGTGTGCAGTACCACACCTAAATTATTTATTTTTTGAATGACATGCAAATAGGTGTTTTTTCTACACGGATGTCTACATGTGCATGCAGTGCCTTCACAGGCCAGAAAACAGCATTGGCTCCCCAGGAAATGGAGTTACAGACTGTTATTGGCTACATGTGGGTGGCTAGGACTTGAACCACTGGGCTACCTCTCCAGCCCACAATTACAAGCTTCAACTGAGATACAACAAATTTGTACTTTATTTTTGCTCTCTTACATTCTTTGTAATCCTTAGCTGAGTTTCAATATAAAACATAAAAGCTTCTTCTAAAATTATATTTTACAAACTATGTAGAGACTAATGGGGGCATTATTGGTCAATGCTCTATCAGATTTTCGTTATTGTTCAATGTTTAATTGTTCTGGGGCAGTAATTCTATTTTGGTTATGTTGGAGATGCCCTAGGTTCTTTGGGAGGTTGTCAAAATATTTAGGTTCAAACACCATTTAGGTGCAAGTTTCTTTCAAACTATTAAGAGAAAAAAAATTATGGATGCAAAGACATAAGACATGTAAGTCTGTTAAATTTGGGTGATAGTTGCATTTTAATATTTGCTGCACTATTTTTTCTTTTAATTTGAATAAAAAACAAGTTAAAAGGGATAAAAATATCCTAAAATATCAAAAAATCTGATTAATAAATGTGTCAGCAGAATTTATCAGATAATCAGGAGTAGTAAAAATATGAATTCAGTAGTTGTTCAATATATGGCTCATAGGTGCTTTTATGTTTTCCTTGGTACAACAACTAAAAACTTTCTATGATGAACATGTATTAACTTCTCTTTAGACACACATGTAATATAAAACTGAGAACAAGTCCGTACCTGGAGATGACAGGCGACTTACTGCCATTCATTGTGTTTGTTCTTTCCCAAGGTTTTCTGGTCGGTTCTTCACAAACAAGAAACAAGTGTTATTAAACAAACACACCTCAGATCCTTCCAGAATCATTGCAAAACAAGACACGAAAGAACCATCATTCTATGCACACAGCAGTAATACATATACAAAATTTAAATTCTGAACAGTGAGGACTCTAAATTGTATGATTTTAAAACTTAACACAGAAATTCAGGAGGTAGAGGCAGGAAGAGCTCTGAGTTTGAGGCTAGCCTGGTCTTCAGTGAGTTCCAAGCAGCCAAGACTACATAGTGAGACCTTGTCTAAAAAAAAAAAAAAAAAAAAAAAAAATCAAAGCAAAGCAAAACAAATAAAACAAAACAAAAAAAAAGAAAGGAGAAGAAATGAGTAAGTTTCCTTAAAACCTCTTATAAAATCTAAATAACCCAAATGATAGTGGTGATAAACATGACACAGAGAGGATGCCTTTAACTGATCAGCACAGTTTACACTAGAATCCAATCAATTCGAACGTACTAATCTTCTTGTCCAATAGTAAATAAAAAGTACAATCTGATGTGTTTCTATTCAACATTTCACATACATTCAAACAGCTCTCAGGAATCAGTCAATTCTAGGGACTTAGGAGACATGGAATAGACATGGGCTTTGAATGTGATTTTTCTAAATTGGCCGATTCACTGATGCTGTGTCACTGACCTGACTGGGTGACTTGATAAAATCAAAAGTGAAACTTTGTCATAGAGGAAAAGCATTTGAGTCACATTCAAATCAAGTTTATCTATCTATGAGTCAACGCTCCCACTACATACTTTTATATAAGAAACTTTGTTTCGCCGGGCGGTGGTGGCGCATGCCTTTAATCCCAGCACTCGGGAGGCAGAGCCAGGCAGATCTCTGTGAGTTCGAGGCCAGCCTGGGCTACCAAGTGAGTTCCAGGAAAGGCACAAAGCTATACAGAGAAACCCTGTCTTGAAAAACCAAAAAAAAAAAAAAAAAGAAACTTTGTTTCATCTTCTACTGTCTCTCTTCAAGTGGCTTCTGCACATCTTCACTCAGAAGGAAGCTTTAAAAGTCCCTTCAAACTGTATGCAAACTAAATTTAAACTCCCTTGAAGTCCTGCTTCGGGCTCTGAATTGCTGGTACGAAGGCATCTAGGGAAGAACCTTCAAGTCGCCACTGATCTCCCTGTACTCCATCATCATCTAATTTTTCCTTTGGTATGGAAACAGCTAAGGCAGTCTGTCAATGAACACATGAACGGCAGGTTTCAGAGTTAGTAAGGGAACATCAAAACACCAGAGGGGGCCAAGATGGAGTAAGAAATACATCGAACACACTAATCCAAGTAATAGAGGATGGAAGGACATACCAGGAAGGGGGGGAAACCACTGAGACACTGTTATCACAGAAGAAGCAGGTAGGAGGGTGAAAATAACTAGAAAGTTTTATGATTCAGTACAGACATCTCCTTAACAGATGAGTGAGGTCCTTCCTCAATTAGGGAGAAGCCCCATTAATCTCTTTTTGTTCATCTGTTTTGTCGTTTGAGACACAGCCTCTCACTGCGGTTCAAGGGAACCTGGGATTACACATATAGTCTAGGCTGGTCTCACACTTGGGGCAATCCTCCTGCCTGTTTACCAAATGCTGGAAATTGCAGGTAAGAGTTATCATGCCTGGTTACTGTTACCCTTTTAATCTTTTGTTGTTGTTGTTGTTTACAAGACAGAGTTTCTCTGTATAACAGTTCTGGCTGTCCTGAACTCTTTCTACACACCAGGCTGGCCTGGAAATCAGAGATCTGCCTGCTTCTGCCTCCCGAGTGCTGGGATTAAAGGTGCGTGCCATCACTGCTTGGCTATAATGTCAATTTTAAGAATTGAATGAAACAAAAGAAAAAGGAGCTCTAAACCTTTCTAAATGAAATCCTGATTTCATATATGTGGATTACAAACAATCGAAATTCTTATGAAGATAATATACCAAGCCCCATTTAGAGAAAAACCAAGGTGAACTGTGGAAAACTAGTTCGTGGAGTCACAGTGTCAATGACGGGATTAAGTCAATTCAACGTCAAAAGGATTTTTTTTTTGGAGTGGGAAAATGAGCCAAGAGGAAAACCCACCACTGCCATTTTCCGATACCAGTATACTTTCTAACTATATACTAAATATTTTTCTTTGTATCTACAGATAAATACAGCTGTCACCTTTTTCTTCCCCCAACAGATGGAAACTATTACAAGGATCCGTAACTGTGCAGAGCATAAGTGACTGACTTGTGTGGTGCCCAGCCCATCTAACACATCTGCTCTACAACGCCTATCTCTAAAGTTCAGGAAAATCACAGCTGAGAGGGTGAGGAGATTCTAAGAGCTAGAGGACCAGGTCTGATGCTACAGGATCCTCTAGACATGACAGGGAAGCTGTATCCAGAACATCTCAGCAATATGGTTACTTGAACAAGACCAGCACAGTGACAACACCAGCTGATATGCCAACACAGACGGGTAATTCCACGTGGCCAAACCCCCAAATAAAGAACTACAAGTAGTCAATGGCTGCACAGAAAGGGAGAGTTTGTTTCCCTAATTGAGAATGTTTTGAAATATATTACAATGCTGCCTAACATGTGCATTTCATTTCTTCCTCTAAGAACTGTTTAAAATAGTTCCCTGTAACGAATAACCTCACGTCTATAACACAAAGAACATACATACACATACATTATGGTATTTGCCAAGACAGCATGAACAAAAATGTTGGTTTTAACAGATTTCACAGTATCAGGAAGAAAAGCATTGATTCTGAGATCACAGAAGGCAGGGAAAAGGTCACTGCCTTCAATTATACATAAAGCACTTTAACGTTTTTGGTGAGCAAGCAGTCACTTGGTCCAAACATGGGGAAAGAGACTTTTTAATTGCACAGTATTAGCATTTAGGGAGTGTTCTCCTGAACTTACCAGGTGTACTTGTTGAAGAGGCCTTAGAAGTTACAGGCTCTGATTCTTCCTAAATAAATATACAGAAACAGTCACACTAACATCACATCACCAGAGACACTTCTCTCTGCAGCTAGGTTTACAAGCTCTCCTCCCATGGCCTTTCTGCCATCTACCTCGTCTTCCTTACATTCTGGCTGACACTGCTTCCTTCTCTTCCTGTCTTCTCCCTACCATCTTCACAAAGCTCCTTCTCTGGTAAGTTCTGAGAACCTGTACTAGCCAACGCTAGGAACCTGATGAGACGGATGTGAGGAATGTTATGAAAGGAGGCCAGATGGCCCAGGGAAAACATGGCTGTGCTGAGTGCCAGCATAGGAACAGGTAAGAGAAGTTCACCCAGCTGGCATGGGGAGGAGGACATGGAGGGTAGGGCACAGCTAACAAACACAGGGCTCTCAAGGGTGACTTGTAAACTGTTGATTTAATGTAATTCTTCACTCTTACATTAGCACAAAGAAACTGAGCAGCTTAACAGATTAGAAAACTCGTAAGAATCGATTCACTCATTTAAAGGTGGGCGTAAGAACAGAAGTAACTTTGTATGTTTGAATTTCAGTACTTTCCCCACAACTCTCCATATTCAACTCAATTCACTAAGAATGAGATTATAACTTTATACATAACACTCAAGTCATTTTAAAGACTTGTCTAGTTAGAAATGAGATAAGCAGACAAGCTCAGGTGAATTAAGTTCAGACTAAGTCATCTTCACACGAGTGTTTCAATAAGGTGGGCTGGAGTCCCGAATCACAAGGTACAGAGATTTTATGTTCACTTACACTTCTGTCTTCTTTTTGTTCTGTCTCTACGGTTGACCCTTTTTCAGCAATTCTTCTCCTGGAAAGGCAAATTGATGAGAAATTTTTATGTCACCTACCTATCTTTGTCTACCTGCCTGCCTGCCTGCCTGTCTGTCTGTCTGTCTACTCTTGTTCTAAGAACAAAGAGGACAAAATCATTCAAGTGTCCTGACTCTGGACATACCCACTACAGTCATGTGTCTCACCTCCTGGCCAGCAGGGCACTCATCTCCTCCATTAAGCCGCTACCCCCTAGAGGAAGGGGTCCATTCCCACGACCAGCATCTGTTTTGGATGAGGCCAAGTTCACACCCACAGTACTCCCTCCACTTGGGAAAGAGCCATCCTCCACCTTAGTGAGAACACACACATAATAATTTCCTATGTAGATAATAATGTTTACTAACATATTCAAAACAGAGGAACACGTCATTATTGATTTAAAAAATACATTTTTTTAAATTTGAGGAACCAATAGAGTGCATAACGTTGACTTTATATATAATGGGAATTCTAGTGAAGTTAAGATCACCGATAATGGGAAGACAGAATTGCCTTTCCATATGACACACTGAAAAAAGACACAATCCTGATGGTATTTTTTACCCTCATCCCAAATATATAATCTGAATCCAATACGAAGGGGGAAATATGATAAACTAAACTCAAAGATAATTTAAAAAAAACTTTCAGTGATTTTAAAAAGTAACAGAGATTGAGGAACTGTCACAGATTAAAATAAGAGACATTACAATTAAATTTAACAAATGACTTTGAACTAGGGACAAATATGCCATAAAATTATTAGCTACCCCCCCCCCCAATTTACACCGAGATAGAAAAATCAGAACATGGTATTTTTGACTTACTCTCAAACCATTTAGAGTAGAGACTGTGTGTGGTAAACAAGATACACGCAAAGAAAATGAGACAAATAGTGGTGAAATGTTAACAGAAAATCCGGAGACGATGGGGTCACAGGAACTCTTCACACTAACTACCCTTACACTTTTTCTTAAATTTTAAATTATGTTGGTTTTTAACCAATAAAGGTAATAACGGGTTCATATCAGCATAATACAATAATTTCACTATTTTAGACATTTAGAAACAGTAAGACACACATTTAAAAGTTCAGTAATTTGGTAATTTACCCGAGACACTTTCCTAAGTTTTGCTCCCGCAATTGCAGCTGCAAGTCCAGTTAACGGGCGATTGTCTTCTGACAGGGATCCAGAGAAAATTCCAGATGCAGGGAGGGGAGGGGCAGGAGGTGGCGGAGGAGGGGGAGGAACTTGATTAGGAAGAGGGGGTGGGGGAGGAGGTGGAGGAGGCCCAGTAGATGGCAGTGGAGGTGGTGGGGGTGGTCCAGGGGGGGGGAGGAAGCGCTGAGGCATAGGTAGGGCCTGTTGGGAGGGGTGGGGGTGGTGGAGGCGCAGGTGGTCCCAAGACAAGGCCTGAGAGGAAGAAAAGTCAACACAGCGGTCAACAACAGAGCTAAATCACTATATTTTACAGGAGCAGATATATAGAATGACATTCTAAAGTAAGCTGACTCAGACACTGCACATAAGAGATTAATTTATCATAATACTTAAAGTCTAGACTAGTTTTTAACAAGAGACAAGAATTGAAAGCCAAAGCGTATACACAACCATTTAGTATTTGACCTTTAGTAACAGAACCAATGAGACCCCTTCCAAGGGATTTGAAAACAAATGCTTGTATTATTTTAGAAAAGTATGCAATATTCAATGTTGCGCGCGCGCGCGCGCACACACACACACACACACACACACACACACACACACACACACACACAGAGTTAGTACTGCCTAAGATAACAGACCCAAGATAATCCGTGTAAAACCTTACAGGCTGAGATATTTGTTTACAGATAGATGAAAACTGTAGAGAAGTGGGTCTCAGGTTTTAGTATCTTAAAGGGATTCTAGATGTAAATTTAACACATAGCCTAAGTTGAGAATCACAAAAGAAATAAAATGAACTAATATGAGGCAAAACCCCCAAAATAACTGAGAAATAATTAATAATTTAAATAAAGAGCTGTTTTAGCCCTCAAGGTAGGGAATACAAGTATTCAAATCTTGTAAAAAAAATCAGAGTAAAGAATTTACTTAAGATCAAAATACCAAATTATTGAGTATTTACTTAAGACTCAAGAGGGCTACTCTTTGCTTCTCTAAAGATAGAGTTGAGTCTGCACACTGGGTAGCTGCTGTCACTTCGGAGGCACACACACAGAGAAGTGAAGGGCTGAAGGTGAACTGTCCCGTCCTGCAGACTGAGTTCTGAGCCACAGCAGGAGGACAGTCAGCCTTGTCAGGCTGCCAGCGCCTCTCGATCAGATGTCAATCACGACATTAAATTACACATGTTCTAATTTGATTCACCTTTTAGAAAAATCTGCTAGGACATCATCAAAGAGTTCGCTTGCATCTAGACTGTAACACTGTTTCTATAAGCATGAATTTATTTTCAGCATCCATTCTCACTCCATCGGATACTCACAAACAACAAAAAGCAGGGCCATCACGGTCTTCTTACAGAACTAGGTCATCTTCCTGTACATCCTCCACACCACTGCTCTATGCCCCTTTCTTGCTGCCATGCAGCAGGGCTTGTGTGTGGGGAAAACTTTCAAAGACTCTCTGGTTGCCCTTACACCACTACTTGCAATCTGGACCATGGAATCCTCTTGGGGGCAAGCACCAAGCCTGCCAACCCTCTCCTTCTGCAAACAGCCCAGAGGCTACTCATCCTAAAAGTCTGACACTGAGAGCTCAATACAGAAGCTAAAATGAAAAGGGGTCTTCGGGCAAGTGCCCCAGGGCAAACTCTGGGATGATTTATCTATGAAAGAGACTCCAACTCTCCAGGAAAGTATTTCGATCTCATATTTACTGCATGGAAGATGAACTGGTCAAGTTTTCCTAGTGAAGTTTATAATAAATGTATTAGTATAAGGGCCCCTAAATATTAGATAGCACCTTCTACAATTCTTACTTCAAAAGATCCAAAAACTCAAGTTTAATATGCTATCTCCCATACTAAATTGCTATATACAGTTAAGGCCCCAGGATTTAAAAAAAAAAAAAACTTCAATTTTTAAAAATAAAATTAACAACAAAAACCCACGTAGTACTTTGGTGTAGAGATACTCAATGATTAAAACCATCCGACCCATTCTTCTAGGCAGTCCCAGTTGTCACTACACACGACTCGGAAGTGACTAGCGGTCAGCAGCAGTAGTGAAGGAAGCCTTACCCTGTGGGGTTGGCGTCTCGGCCGGCTGAGAGGCTGCCTGCTGCAAGCCTGGCTCGGAAGCAGAGGAGTCTCCCAGCTCAGGATTTAGAGGGGTCTCCACAGAGGCAGGGGCAGCTGCAGAGGGAGAAGGGAGAACACTGGGCTTGGATGAGGGAGTTGAGGCAAGAGGGGTGCCTGGAGGAGGAGAAGCCTGTGATCCACAGTGTGAGAGTGAAGAAGCGAGGGGAGGCAGCGGCGGCGGTGGTGGCGGCGGCGGCGGTGGCGGCGGAGGCTGCGGCGCTGCTGGCCCTGAGGTAGGCGGTGGAGACACTGGGTATGTTACAGAGTCCAGCAGCCCATTGGGTGCTGTCGGTGACGGAGGCATTTGGGGCACGGGAGAGGAGACACAGACGGGGAGGACAGGCCTGGGCCCAGTAGCTTTGCCAGGAGGGCTGCTAATCATTATCGGAGGAGATGGAGGGAGGGGCGAGAAATTGGAAGTAGACCAGGCACAGGACTTCGCAGCTGGAGGCTGAGAAGAGGGTGTGTTCACAGGAGAAGAAGGTCGAGAGTTTTTGTTCAGAGGACGAGGAACTGTGGCGTAATGGGGAAGAACAGGGTGGAAGGCTGAACCTAGAGATGTTGCAAAACGTGTCGCTGAGTGTCGCAGTGGTGGTGTAGGGGGTGTGGAAGTAGGTGGCAAAGCAGTCACTACAGCGTAATCAGGAGTGGCATCTGACACTGGAGCTGAGATGACTTTAGCATATGATGGAGGAGGTGCTGAAGGAGGCTGGCAACTGGAATACTCAGGAAGTGGAGCGCTATACAGGGAGCTGTCTGAAGATGGAGCTGGACAGAAGGTGGGAAGCAGCAGCAAGGACAGGATAAAAAAGGAGAGAGAAAAGGGAGCTAGTGAAGCCACAAAACCAGCAATCAGACAAAATGTATCAACGTCGACTAAAGTTAGTACCAGAAAATTAGCCAAATCACTGTCTCCACTTGAGAACACTTAACTTGTAAACACTTTGAAGCCAGAAAGAGGATGAAATAAGTTCTTTTAAATATGTGGATTAATACTCTATCTTTCATAAGAAAAGGATACTGAGTCTTAACTTTTATCATTTAGTCCACTAAACAGCATCAAAATTATTACAAACGGCAGAATAAACTGAGTTGTTTCAGACCTGGCAAAATGTCTAGTACCCAGGGAAAGAGCACCCAACAACTCAGTGCTTATCTGTGGACATTTCTATCTTCTCGGCTCTAACTCCAGACAATCAGGCAGTTAAAAACAATGAATTAACTTAAGCAACTAGCCAACACTGAACCCCTACTGGCTTCTGATGTAGCTCAGAAAGATTAAAATTCTTTGATAATTATTCAACCCCTTAAGCTTTACCATATCATAAACCTCTATGACACCTGAAAAATTCCACCAGATTGATAATTTTCACAATACCAGAAAATGCTTAAATAACTAGTTATTTTTGAGAATATTTTTATGTTTTAATTTTTCCTTCAGAGACCTAACTATAACCAACCTAACTTCTTGCTGCATGAAGCATGATACACACACTGTGTGATAATTTTAAGCGACTGCACATGGGAAATATCTTCCAAGTTCATTATAAAAAAAAAAATCTTTGCATAAAAACACATTCACACTTTATAGCTGAATTTTAGGGCGGCAAGAAGAATTAAAACGACAGAATAAAAATTCCCCAGAGCTTTCTTTTAGTTTCTAAGCAATAAAAGAAACACTGAAGCAATAACTGCTGAGTATATCCCCACTCCACACTGTACTGCCTATCCCCAAGCACTGCACGTGTGAAGTATGGCAATTCACCATTGCCCAGAGCCGCGCCCAGCTCCGAGGCCGGAGACACAAGTCTGCAGACTCCTTACCAGCATTGGACACTCTGCGCTCTCGCTCCCACTCCACTTGCTCCAGCTGCTCCAGGCGCTCTCGGTCTTGCCTCTCCCGCTCCAGGCGCTCCAGCCTCTCCCGCTCCAGGCGCTCCAAGTGTTCCCTTTCCTGGCGCTGGCGCTCCAGCTGCTCCTGTTCCAGGCGCTCCCTCTCTAGCCTCTCTCTCTCTAGTCGTTCTCTCTCCAACCTTTCCCTCTCCATTCTCTCTCTCTCCAGCTCCTTCTGTCGCTGCTGTTCTTGCAGCTGCCTGAAATTAAAAATTGAATAAATAAAAATAGAACCTGTGGTCACTACTTCCACACAAAGGAGGGCTTCCTTACAGACATCTCGTGCTTTATAGCAATGAAACTAACTCTCAACAGCCGCATGGGCTCGATCGAATAGAGAGCAGGAATAAACCTCCCACGCTAATCAGCAAGTCATTATATTAATCAGATGATGAAATAATTACAAAACGAGGTAATCTCCTTTTCTTAAAAATGTAACATTTTGCCAGGCGGCCGTGGTGCACGCCTTTAATCCCAGCACTCGGGAGGCAGAGCCAGGCGAGTTCGAGGCCAGCCTGGTCTACAGAGCAAGATCCAGGAGAGACACCAAAACCACAAACAAACCCTATCTGGAAAAAAAAAAAATTAACTGCACAAGTTACAATTTCAGAGAAAAAACAATGATCATAGCCATAGCTGAATAAAAATTTGCTGAATTGAAAATAAACCCAGTTAAGTAAGAAATAAACTATACATCACTGAAATGTCTTATCTATAGGTAACTATAGTTAACATTTTGGTATAAACATCTAGACCTTTTGTTTTATAACACATACATAAACTTTAAAATTCAGTCAAATCAGTATCATTTCACCACAACTCTGAAATCTTTTTCTTCAACACAATACATACTGGAAAAATTACCCCAACCCTTATTCTGACATCTTTAACTGCCATGAGCACATCAACAGCATTGCTGAGTTGAGTTTAAGCAGTCTCCAGTGCAGGACATAATTTACCCTGGTGTGCAGCCAGAACACTGTATATAATAATAAATGAATCTTTAAAGAAAAGACAATTTTTTCAATAATGTGTACACAATGAAAAAGTCAACTAAGGTTTGTATTAAAATTTTAATTAGGAGCTAGGGATATGGCCCAGTTGTTGAGTACTGGCTGCTCTTTCAGAGGACCTAGTTTTGATTCCCAGCACCTACATGTTGGTTCACAATCATCTGTAACTCCAGTTCTAGAAGATCCAACACCCTCTTTGGGCCTTCAGGCAAAACACCCATACACATGAAAAATAAATTTTTAAAAAAGAAAAGTGACCACTGCTAATTTGAAAAAAAACATAGGTTTTTAGGATGTTTACATTTTGTGCTTCTGTCTCTTTTCATTCATTCATTCATTCATTCACACACACACACACACACACACACACACACACACACACACACCCCTACATACACACAGACATATATATCAAGCTTACAACAAAACAAACATTAGCTTACCGAGTCTTAACACGTCCCTACCCATTTCCTGTTTTTGCTGATTCTTGTGTCTTATCTTTAGATACCCATTTTTTAATGGCAAAAGCCTTTCACAACCACCATCACTACACACACACACACACACACACACACACACACACACACACACACACACACACACACAGTCATAAGAAAATAACTTGGCTAAATCAATATTCAGGGTTATACTAACATATAATCACTGTCCACAGCTGATCTACATGGTATTCTGACTGCAATTCATCCCCATTCTAATTGCTGTCCCCCTTCCCCCAAAAAGAGCTGTTAATATCTGTTTCTCTAAGCAACACAATGCTTTTAACACAGAGCAAGTAGATTTTCTTAGTCATCACAGGTAAGCTCGGTATGGATGTGTGAGTCTGGAAGGAGTACTGAATAAAGACATTTATAAAAAGAACATACTGACTTCAGAAGATTGCTCCACCAGTCAAAATAATCTCTAAGGACTGCCAGTCTATAAAAGTTAAGAGTGTCTACTAAGGAAAAAAGCACAATGCCAGGGAATACTTCCAAGTTTACTGATAGATAAGTATGCAGACGATACACCTTCAAGAGACTGATGCTTGAAGAAAGTAATGAATAATACTGTTAGCCTGCTCATTGAAAAGATGATGTGTATATGTAATTGAAAAAAGTGTCAAGCACAAATTTTCTGACTTACAAATCCTTGGCGGCATGAATAAATGAATAATTCTTACCTACATTGAATGGCTTACAAATCTGACTATAATGTTTTAACTTACAAAGTGAGACATTCCCAAATCTTTTTAAGAAGTCTCCAAGATTATACAGCTTGCTTTCCTCAGATCATCACTACTAGCCTGCATACGGTAATTCATCAATCCCTTCTTCTTGGAGATCACATACATCCGATTGCCGTCTCTGCCATTAGCAGAAACACCTCCAGAGTTTACTAAAGGACAAGCGTCTGAATTCCAGGCCGTGGGAAAATCCCAACAGGCTTGTTTTCTTTGAGTTAAGATAGACATTTTCAATAATTTGAATGTTTCAGAGAAAACAACTACATAACCTTTCTCAGAAATAAATATAAGCAAATACTATTGTGGCCATTAAAGTATTGAGTAAAAGATACAGTTTTCTTCTATCGCCTAAATATTTTTCTCCAAAACAGTAGACCCCAAATGCAAACAAATGCTGAAAGACCTGGTCACAATGAAATATAAATACACACACACACACACACACACACACACACACACACACACACACACACATTTAGTTTATGTTTACAGACTTGTGAAGCATGTAAAATATAAATAAAATGTCAAGACACATTTTATTCATCTTCACCTTGAATGGTAGTTGGGTAAATACAGATTTCAATTCGAGACAGGGTCTCACTATGTAGCCCCAGCTGGCTTAGAACTCACACTGACCCACCAGCTTCTGTCTTCCAAGTGCTGGGATTAAAGGTATGTACTACTACACCTGGTATAGATACGTATTTTTTTTATTGTGCAATGTGGGCATTTAATCTATTAGTTTAAAAAACAAAACAAAACAAGCAGGGGGGATGCCTTTAATCCCAGCACTCGGGAAGCAGAAGCAGGAGGATTTCTGTAAGTTCGAGGCCAGCCTGGTCTACAGAGTGAGTTCCAGGACAGGCTCCAAAGCTACACAGAGAAGAAACCCTGTCTGGGAGGGGGAGAAATAAATAAATAAATAAAATAAAAATACAGTTGAGTTTTAATGCCACAAAGCTCCAAAGCTCCTGAGACAAGAATCAATACTTACAACAAAATCCGATCAGCTCTTGGTCCATCCTGCCTCTGAAGGATAATGGGAGTGCTGTACACTTTCATTACTCCAGTTCCTCAGTTCTGTGCTGGGATTATTATCCCTCCCCCTTTTATAACTTTCAGATAGTAGTGATGATCTGAAAGCTATTTATAGATATTAACTAAATTATTCTCTATGTTGAGACAAGCACAGGACTGACTCATGTTTCTTAGAATATATTTTTCCATCACAGCCAAGGGAGCCAAATATTAATAACGAGTAGGAACCAGAAACTGATTTAATGAATGATAGACACATGAGTAGAAACCTATATTATGGTATAACAAAGGTATTAGATCAACAAGTTTTAATATTTAAAATAAACATTTATTTTACCAACCAACTTCATACTGATTAAAAAAATAAACCTATAAAAGCAATGTCTAGTGTAAAACTCAAACACCATTACAATGCATCTTACCAATACTCATTACTTCTGGTTTCTTTCCACATAAATAATTAAGTTTTCAATATTCTTGCATTTACTTCATGTTTCTAAACACAGCAATTTCTTTAGAAACACTTCTTCGGCTGGAGAGATGGCTCAGCCATTAAAGGCTGGGCTCACAATCAAAATTAAGAAATATTCCTTCTTGATTTCCCTTGCTCATCCATCATGCTTATTTCCCAAGGAAATTTCTAATACTTTCCTAAGCTTTTTCCCACCTCTAGAGCACCACATCAACCCTATGTATCCTTTATCACTTCAAGCTCTCAATCAGAACTGTAAACAAACTGCTTTATATGGTTCAACATGTCAAATGCTCAGGTTTCTTATTCATTCTATTCTCCTTCCCTTCAGACAAACCCATCAAGAGGCCACGGGCTTCCTGATTCCAAGCAGGGAGGCTGTTTCCAGGCTATGAATTACTCTTTCAAGTTCAATCCCTCTTCTCATAGATTCCAATAATGTTACACAATCTTGATTTCTTCCCTCTTTTTAACAGACTACAACATTCAGTAGCTTCTCATGAAGCTGTGTAGAAAATAAAACTATTTTTTGAGACAGGGTCTCAAATTCAAACAGATACTAAAGGCACTGACCCACAATGAAGTTAGTATGTTAATACAAATGTATATTTATGTTAAAACACAAATGTATACATAATATCAAAATTCAGCCTTGAATTTGGAACCCCCCATCTCTGCCATCCAAGTGTTGAGGACACAGTTCTATGCCACTGTCCCTGGCTGGGAAGATATCTTAAAATGGGCTTCCTCTCAGTACTGACTAACATGAACAATGAGCAAGCACCAAAAGGAAAGGATGTGCTGGCTTCTGAACTCAGAGATCCGCCTGCCTCTGCCTCCCAAGTGCCGAGATTAAAGGCATGCGCCACCACTGCCCAGCACATGCTGTCTTTTTAAAAAGAACTATTTATTTTTATTTTATGTGTATGAGTGGGTGTCTTGTTTGCTTGTATGTCTGTGCAGTGTGTGTGCAGAGCCTGCAGGGGCCAAAAGAGGGCACTGGACCCCAGCCAGAACTGAAGTTGTAGACAGCTTTCAGATGCCACATGGGTGCTTGAAGAGCAACCATCGCTCTTAACCACTAAGCAATCTTTCCAACCCCATGTAAACTGTCTTAGTGATTGTGTATGTGTGTGTCTAGTCTAGCTAATTCAGAAAAATCTACCCCTAAATGAGGTTATATTATACACTTGATTTTAGCTAAAAGGCAGAGAAGGGATGAAACTGTGTTATAATTTCAAGTCTACCTCTAGTGCAATCCTCAGTACATATTAAAAAAAAAAAAAATCCAGTACATGGTACATGTCTGTAATCCCAGAGGTGGGGATGAGGATCCCTGCAGCATGCTATGGATCCAGTCTAGCTGAATCAGCTTGCTCTGGGTTCAGTGAAAGACTGTTTGAAAAAATAATATGGAAAGCAATTGAAGATACCTGCTGTTGCCCTCTGACTTCTACATGCATGGGTATACAGGTGCATGTGAGACACACACTGATACTGAAAAAAAAAAACAGTAAGGCTTATTGAAGGGAACAGACACTTTTATACCCTAAGTCTAGTCAATGTATTTTTAGATGTACCACAAGTATGCTTTTTACAAAAAAGCAGATAAAACGGAAGTCACAATTTTAAAGAACTGAAGGACATAATGTATTGTCAGTGTCCTTTGGGCCTGCTGCAAAAGAAGGAAGTGTAAATGTATAGATTTACCTTCTCTGGATTTCCAACTCTTCTTGGGATGGGCCATTTTGAACTTGAGCAGGTAGTTGTGAATTTTGTCTAGGCAATGTTGGCCCTATAAGGGAGGGAAATATTACAGATGAATGTTACCATCCTACCTAGCTGGGTGGAGGAAATTAAACCATGAGAACAACATAAAACCGTCACATATTTAAAAAAAAATGCATCTTCTTGTCTAGCAAAATAAAATATAAGCTTTATATAACACACAGCAAATGAAAGACTGCAACATAATATTGTCATCATCTTCAGAAGGCTTACTTGAAACAAATGGAAACACCAACAATAAAGGAAAAAAATAAACATTTATATATGAAGAGCTTGAGTAAAACAAGTGTTCAATGAGCACCTGAATAGGCACCTGAGCTTGACATTCTCTAAGACAATGAGACATTCTGTTCAGGGTAACTGTTCATGAGGTGACGAGGAAGAACTTAAATGAAAAATCAGAATTAAAAAACTCACCTAAATAGAACACTGGAAATGAAAAACAGGAGAGAGAGAGCATGAGAACCTCATTACTAGACTGAAGGATGCTAATGCATTATCAAACTTGCCCAATTTAAGCTGCCATTTGTGTTTCATGGCATGGCATTTCCAATACTGGTCAAACAAGCATTTGCTAAAACTCCCATATACTATATTAACCTATTTATAATCTTAACAACTTTTCATTTGAGGTAAGAAAGACATGGGGGGGGGGGAAGACCCTGTGTTTACACCAACATGAACTGTCATGAGAAACCACTGACCATCCATTCCCACATCTACATACAATGTAGATCTGCCCTTAGCATCTTAGACTGTCATTAAATTATGGGAAATCTTATTGTCACTGGATATAGAAACTAAGAGAGATACATGTTGTCCCTAGTATAACATGAATAACTTAAGGTTGAGCTAGAACAACCTTGAAATCCACAACAGCAAAAGCAAGAGAGTAATGACATTTTTCTTCCAATTTGAGAAGTGGATTTCTGGCTCCTAGTCACCCACCAAAAACGCCTAGCAGGAATTCTCAGAGCCCTACAGAGCACTACTATAACACAGTAAATAAATGCTGTCTACATAGAGCATGTGATCTGGGAGTGAAGATCATGAAAGTAGCTATTTTATTCTAGTAGAGCAGCCCCACGGTTGGAAGCAAAAGTCCTTCAGGATGTAATACAGCACTGGCACCTCCCAGGTGTAGAAAAACGGGAAAATGATCTGGACTTACCTACAAAATTTTTCATCTCTTTACATGTTTTTAGATTAATCATTTAATTTGCCCTCTAATGGACAAATTAGATGGCAACTGCAGCAATATATTCCATTAGATATTAAGTCTCCACTTTGAAAATCAAATAAATATAAAATCAACCCCATGTAATTAACAAGAAAAAACAAAAACACATTTTAAAATCAAAGTCAAATACACACATAGATGTTTACATAAATGAAAATATAACTGTTCTCTAATAAACAGTGTTTGGAAAATTAACACAATGACTTTTTGAAAAAAACTGTCCCATTGTGCTAGACTCTAATGTTTACTATTTTATAGAGAAAAGATCCTTTCAGAAAAAGGTAGAGAGCATATGAGTTGGGAGGGTCAATTTCAGAACCTATAAAATTGGAGGAGTATAATTTATATACCCATACTTCTATAAAATGAAAGCATTTGGCAAGGCAAACTTAAAAGACCATTATGGCTTACTGACTTTTAAAAATAACTGTTTGAGTGTTTAAGCTAAAACTTCAGACAGTATAAATAATGGAACAGCTGGAAGTCAGTAATCTGACTGTCATGCTCACATCTAAAGAAGGCATTGTATTTCAATGACCCCATTAATGAATTACATCTATGTTTTAGCTGAAATCTATAAATTCAAGTCAAAGATGCTAAAATTTCAATCGAACCTTTTTGATATTATCAAACACTTTTTGTTCATTTTTAAAACTGACTCTGGGCCCAGCATGGTGGTATATCCTGTAATCTCACCATCTGGGAGGCAAGCACAGGAAAATCTTGACTACAGGGTCACCCTGGGCTATATATACTTACATACTATCAACAAAACAAAACTACCCAAAAAACCCTAACAATCCTGATATGACTCATAAAACAAAATGAATAGGGAAATTCACTACAGTCTATTCCTGGCACATGAGATGAGAAAAACTTCAAGGAATTCTTTTAAAATGGGGATTTTTGATCTACAAATAACTTTTACAATTCTTTGCTATGTAGCTTTATGATAATGAGACATTTGTTTTTCCAGGCATTCTCAAAATCCCTCTCTTTGGCATTTTTCACATCTATATTTAATCTGCTTATTTTGTTTTTCCTCATCAATATTGCCAAGTTGTAAAAACTAGCATATTGAAATATATGTGTAATTGAACATAATTTAATTACAAATATACTATAGTTATTAGATAAAAATTCTAGGTAAATTATGAGCTAGAAGTACACAATTACATTTTCTTCTTGTTAAACATTTCAATGAGTTATAAAATTACTAAGTTGTATCAAAACTATTACACAAACAACAGAAAGCAGAAACTCAGGTTAGGCAAGGCTTCAGTGGCTGTATTTTCTGGAATGTATATTATTTTTTCAAACGGGCCATATTCTTAAATGAGTATCAATGTTTTCATAAAATATAAAATAGGTACTTTCATAACCACCTCAGTGGGCCAATGACAATATTTTAACATGTATGGTATGGAGGTTTTCCGTTATCTTTGTGAAGGGGGAAGAGAAGAAAGCACAAGGTGCAGAAATGGGCGACCCTGTTCTAGTCCTCCTGGAAGGGAGAAGGGCAGCTAACTGCCTGCAGGTTTCTTTATAACCTCACCATGGTTGGTCCTGATTTGCCCGAGGCTAGAAGGTGCAAAGCAGCATCTGTGAATGATTGTTCCTAATGCAGACAACATGGCAATGCTGCTGATAAGCATCCTATAAATGATGGAAATCTGGTTTGAACCCGTCTCTCCAACAGGAATGGAGGTTCAGTCTTGCCTTCAATGTTGAGTTTTGGTTAAAGCACATTTCACTTACTTGCCCATTTTAATTCTCATAAATCTAGTTTCATATTTAGCCACAGACTACTGAAAAACATAGGACTAAAATACAAGTAGGTGCTACTTTATACAATACAATCAAACTTACACTTGGCAATCAGATTGTAGATTGTACACAATCGAAGGCCGTTATAAAGGAAATCTGTTTTAACCTGTTACTTTATAAGTTTTAAAAATTCACCTTTATTAATTAGGTCAAATCACTTTTTTCCCATTAAAACTGGGTGACTGGGTGAACTATCACTCTGCACATGGATCTCAAGCTTTCAAGCACAAAGTTATAGTATCAAGTACGTTTTCAAAATAAGCTGAAGAGAGGCCTAATCACACAAGCCCAGGGAACCCCAGGAAAAGACACCACCAGAAGTCAAGTCACCGATCATATGCTATCTGCAGTGCTAGCTGCAGTCTGGGAGAGGGGAGGAGACATTTACGGCAAGTCGTAAAACAGGTGCTCACTGCTGTGACCATCAGCTGGAGCAAATCGAAATATGACTTAGGTGACCATGAGATACATTAGAATTTTCTTTTTTCCCCCTTATTTACAGCATGCTTGTGTAAACCAGTAAGCACATCAACTCAAAAAGGATTTTCCTTAAAGAAACCATATCAACAATACTGAGAAACTACACTGAAAATTCTGAGTCACATGGATAAAGTACACACACTAAACTATTAATTCAATTTTTTTTCCCCGCATACACCACCTTACAGTTTTTTCTCATGAAATAATCTAGTTAGTCAAGGTATATATGAGTCAAAAAGGCACATGTGAATCAATAAAAAGTTCAAATAAGACATTTTTTGAAACTTGGATTTTCAAAATAGAAAGATTCAGAGTCAAACAGAAATAAAAAGAATTCAAACAATGATATGTAGCTACATACTTGTCTATATAAACAATTTCCTTGTGCAAAATTTATATATATATATAAATTTTATATAAAATATGTTCATTTTATATAAATTTATATAAAATATAAATGACTGCTCCAACCTGGGGTGGCTAAGTGACATACCTAATTTAACCATGCAGATAATACATGTATGTATACACATGTATGTTTATGTAAGTGAGCATGACAGAAAACTCTCTATAAGCCTAGATTCAGTTCTAAGCCACAGAAGCCTAACCTACTGAATAGAGGAGGTTGTCGTCTGAAACCAACCGGTAAGAGTAAGTTTACATCTGCCTGTACAACATGCACATCTAGAACTCATCAAGGTAAACAAGGCTCTTTTCAAACAAGGCACATTTACATTACTCAAATCATATGAAAAATGCATAGACCCTTTTCTTTTAAACTAAATAAAATGTTGGCTCCCAAAGAAAATTAGAATTTAAAAAACTTCTCTCATTTATATTGGAAAAGGTGAACAAAAATAATTTGAAGATTCTATTTCTAACTAAATCCTCACTAGTAAGCCAACTCAAAAGTTAACTCAAAACCACCTACATGAACACAACAAATATCACAACATAAAACAGAAGCTTGCTTTATATCCCAGATACCACAAACCAGACTATGGCCTAGGGGACAAAAGTTATGGCAATGTGCAAGTCGTATGTACCACAGCTTGAAAAAGTAATGTAAACATAATGTTGCTTACCACAGAAAATACATCGCAAATTAGTGCTGTCCTGGGTAGCAGTAACCTTGCTCTGGGCTGCAACAGACACCTCCGTGTTAGAAGCTTCGAAAGACAATGGGCCATCTGAAGAACTTCACATTAACTAAAAGGTGCTGTGAAATGTTCACAATGTATTTATACATACGTCCTATCTAGATCCTCATTCTGGAAACTTTATCACTTTACAGCTTAAATATTTCCTGAGTTATACAATCAAAGAATGCAATCTGCATTTTAAGACTGTATTCTTTAAAACGTTAGTGAAAATGAAGTATAGCAAGTTAAAATATATGGCCAACAGAATTAATTTCATGAGGTCTACCCCCCATTTATGAGAACTGCATTAAAAAAAATTCCGGGGAATTACTTAAGATTAATTTAATTATGATTGCTCACTTATATCAGCTGGAAAAAAACAAAGGCTATCAATTAAAAGGCCGTAATATATAGTCACTGATATGAAATTACTCTGTACGTAATAATAACTAGCGAGGTTTACAGAGACACACTTTACTACTATTTTTCCCTAGATATGAAAACACACTCGACAAAAATTAATTACTAAAAATTCTGTGTAGCCACAACAACTAGCCATTTAACCTAATTGATTTACATTAAAATTTAGTTTATCAATGAAATAAATTCATAAATTCTTTTTTGGAAGAAAAACTCAAAGAGAAAGTAGTAATTTCTGAAAAGAGGAATGCTTTATCCAATCAAGGCAATACCCAAAATTGGGATGAAAAAAACTTTTTCTTATTAGTAATAACATGCAAAGGGTGCATCAATAATTTCTCAGAAAACCCTTTTCAGCAAGGCAAAGATTTTCTTTTCTTATGGGTACTAGCTAAGAAAACAGTTAATGGCTTACATCCACGCTGGTTTAAGGAAGAGCATATTAAAGCAAACAAGATAGCATTTTAGTATATTCTTTAAATAAGACAGCTCCTGCTAAGTAAAAATCAGAACCAAACCAATTTATACTCAAAGGCTTATCTTAATATGGTAATAAGTTACAAATACAAATAATTTTTCATCATTTTTAGGAAGACAACATCATCTAATTAAATCTTAAAGTCTTAGATACAGTAGGTACTGCAAACACCAATAAAATTGATAATGCCAGCCTTGCTAAGTATTCCCACGCCCCATCTATGAAAGACGCATGCACTATATTTAAGTGTGGTAACGTAACCGGCACACAAAGGGAGACAAGCTCAACGAGCTAATGAGACCATGCTAAAGGAGATAAACATTTTAGAAAAATTATGATAATTACATTCTCAACTCCTTTATAAAAATCTTTCTCGCTGGGGTTTGTAAATGCTGCCTCCACCAAATCTTTATTAGTAAACATGCCCAGTCATCAGGTTTACCCTTGAGTTCCTTTAATCCATATTAAACAGGAAAACATACAAGGACAATTAAAAGGCTCACATGAAAAACCTGAGAAAATATCTTGTTTCTGACAGCAAAGGAGCGTCCCCATCCCATGAGCAATCATTTCAGCAGAAAGTCACCTGACAATTGTCAGAATGCAGGCATCATTACCACTGCAGACCGTTTCCAACGAGAACTACGATCTTTCTCACAACTCAACTACTAAGCACTGTCCCGCGCTTGTCACGGTTAAGCATCTTCTTTCTGGTGACTTTTATTTCTGTTAACAAGTAAAGCACTGATTGACTTTCTGATAGGGTTGCTTGAATTCTACTGCAGTTTGCATTTCCCGAAGATACTAAATTATTCATTCCATCATATGCATAAGGCTAACAGCTTCCTGCTTACTGCTGACGCTATTAACTCTTTCTTTACTAAATCTGAGAAGGTTGATTTATACAGGTAAATACATTATTACCAGTTTTAATGCTAGCATTAATCTATGAAAAGACACTTTTTTTTTTTTTTTTTTTTAAAAGCAGAAGCTTAGTTAGGGCTAAGGAAACCAGGGTGAAATGCAAGGGAAAACAAACCTAAAGCAATGAAAATTAATCAAGAATGTAGAACTTAACATCTTTATGATATTTCTGCAAGTAATATAGCCCTCCTCATCAACTCCTTTGGCCTTTTGATCTTGTTCAGATGCTCCTCTGTCTCTTAATGTAATTTGTGAAACAGTTACCCTTCAGGCTTTGCCCCTGCCTTTACTATGTTTTACCATTTGACTTTTTTTTTAAACAAGGAACCAAAAAGACATTAAGTGAGGTGATCTGTAATGGAAAATGGCAGGCTTCTTAGCTTTGACCCATCACTCTACTGCATGTATTTTATTATTACCTATAACTACTACAGCAGACCCTTAGAGCATTTGTGCTTTAAAAAAAAATCAGTGAGCCGGGCAGTGGTGGCACACGCCTTTAATGCTGCACTTAGGAGGCAGAGGCAGGCAGATCTCTGTGAGTTCGAAGCCAGCTTGGTCTACAGAGCAAGTTCCAGGACAGCCAGGGCTGTTACAGAGAAATCCTGTCTCGAGGGGGGGAAAAAAAAACCCTAATGGTTTCTATTATTAACTATTAGCCATCTTAAGGTAATTTGTAAGGGGAACACTATCCATCTCAGCACTTTGTATTTCTAAGCATTTAGTGAGATATTTCCTTAAAGACTGGTTTGGATTTGATTTGTCTTCCTGGAATCTGATCACTGAGTGACAGAGCTCAACGTTATCATTTAAAGGAATGGTATTCACACTTCTGGTCATTCCAGTAAAGACCCTCAGACTCAGAGGAAGTGAAAGCAAAGGCTAAGGTAAGAACAGAATGGAGGCAGGCACAGGAACTACCCGCATGAAAAACAGTTAAGTCCCTAAAACAGACCGAACAGGCTGTATTTATATACTTATGTGGTGGCACACGCCTTTAATGCTAGTACTCAGGAGGCAGAGGCAGGAGGATCTCTGTGAGTTCGAGATCAGCCTGGCCTTCAGAGCAAGTTCCAGGACAGCCAGGTCATGTCTCAAAAGAAAAAGAAAAAGAAAAAAAAAAAAAAAAAAAAGAGGCCATGAATTTGAGGGGGAATGGGAGGGTTTGGAGGGAGGAAAGGAAGAGGGAAATGATGTAATTTATATTTTAATTTAGAAAAAGTTTTAAATCCTAAAAACAACAACCAAGTTCCAGATTGCAGGGCATTATTCAGAGACATGAAAATTACAAACAATAAATTTATTCAAAGCAATGGGCACTTTAAGGTTTGTTTGTTTGTTTTTTAAGACAGGGTTTCTCTCTGTGCAGCTCTGGCTGTACTGGAACTTGCTCTGGAGACCAGGCTGGCCTCATACTCTCAGAGATCCACCTGCTTCTGCCTCCCAACTGCTGGGAATAAAGGTGAACACCAACCCTGCTAGGCTAACGATGCATTCTAAAAGCACTTTCACAGCATTATTTCAAATTTTGTATTGAAACATGTATGCTTAATGAAAGAAAATCATCTCTCAAGAAATGGAGCACTGTGTAGTTATAACCACATACGAAAAAAACCAACATTATCTAGATCTCTCACTTCTTTGATTTAATCTAGAGCAATATGTGTATGTATTTGGCTTCCTCTCCTTTGCTACCAGAAGGTAATCTGTCTTCAACTTATGGCTTCAAATGTACTTATCATTTACTTCTAAAAAAAAAGAAGAAAAATGGTTGTAAACAATAGATAAATTGCAGATCACTTACTACACACACTGTACAGGCCCCTCAGTCCACCATGTTTTGTTAGTCCTTTATTTTCAACCAAGGAACAACAGACTGTCTCTAGCTGAAGAAACTTTAGGGGTCAGCTCAACTAGATGCTCAGTGGCCGATAATTTACCAATCCTGCCATATCCTGATGTTCTAAAGACACCAACCAAGTGCCTCCTCATTCATTTCACTAGTTCTTCTTCCTAAGTACAGACCAAGACCTGTCGACACATCAATCACCTTTCATGTCTTCCTGCCCTTTATCATTCAGGTGTCAGGCATATACTCAGAGAAAACAGCGCACTTCGCCGTGGCAACATGTTTAGTGACGACCAGAGCATCTGCTGACTTTCAACCAGCATTATCTACTCAGTTGCACAAACTAGAAACACAGAGCTGTGACACCTCGTCCCTTTACTCTTATTACTTGCTCCAAAGCCTGTCCACGAAGTCTCCTCACTTCCCTTCCGTCTTCACTGACACTGCTTGTTTGATGACCTACTGCTTAGGAGTGTTCAGTGTTGAGAAGTTTAGCGCATACTCAGGGGAGGAAGGAAGGAACAGTAATCTTCTGTTCCCTTTCCCCACACTTTTTATTTTTCTATTCTTGTTTTATAATGTATATACTATGCCAACACCAAAGTGTGTGTGTATGTGTGGTTAAGTAATATCAACTTGGCTACTTTTCAGCAAGAATTGAAACAAAAAAAAAACAAACCACTTTTTTTTTTTTTTTGAGACAGGGTTTTACTGGATAGCACAACTTCCAAAGATATTCCTTAAGAATGTGGAGTTGGAGAGACGGCTCCATGGTTAAAAACACTGGCTGCTCTTCCAGAGGACCCAGGTTTGGTTCCTAGCACTCCCATCAGGAAGCTCACAACTGCCTGTAAGTCCAGCTCCAAGGAATCTGACGTCTTCTTTGGGTCTCAGTGGGCAACTACATATACATGTATAGACACTCACACATACACATAAACATAAAAAATTAAAGGAAAAACACCTCTGAATATACACCCATTTAGGACAGACAGCCCATCAAAAACCAGACTGTCCTAGTTACACAGGTCAGCTGGCTCCTTCTCCATGGGAACCTACGCTGCCTGTGCCCTTCTTTCTCTCTCTGCACAGTAATTCACTATATTTTAAGTAAGTTGCTTACTAAGAAGCCTCAGTATCTAAAATAACAAAGGACAGCAAATATCTAAATAACAAGAGTTTGAAATTGGTTTTTGAAATTCAAACTCACAAAATTTTATTGTAATAGTTTTAATGAGTTTAAAATGAACTGCGCTTTCCACTGTGAGACTTATTACATAGAATTAAATAAGGTTTTAATATGTATTATTTGAATTGGCATTTAAAAATTGTTTACACAGGGCTAGCAAGATGGCTCAGAGGTAAAGGTGCCTGTCACCCAACCATGCAAGTCTGCCTGAAGGAAAGAACCAATCCCACAGGGTCCTCTGATCTTCACGTTACAGACTGACATGCTTGTGAGCACACCCACACCCAAACACAAATGTGACAACCCAAATATCACTCTCTCTCTCTAGTGTAATAATAACAATGTACCTTTGTTTTACTATGCTTTTAAAAATATGGTGTATTAGGGCTGAAGAGATGCCACAGTGGTTAAATCATTCGCCTCCCAAGTGTGAGGAAGTAAGTTTGGATCCTCAGAATCAATGTGTCAGTTGGGTTTGGTGGCCTGCCTATAACTCCAATTAGGAAGTCACACTGTGGGATGGTCTGTATGTCAAATTGCTCTGATTGGTCAATAAATAAAACACTGATTGGCCAGTGGTCAGGCAGGAAGTAGGCGGGACAAGGAGAGAGGAGAATTCTGGGAAGTGGAAGGCTGAGTGAGGGAGACACTGCCAGTTGCCACCATGACAAGCAGCATGTGAAGACGCCCGTAAGCCACGAGCCACGTGGCAAGGTACAGATTTATAGAAATGGATTAATTTAAGATATAAGGACAGTTAGCAAGAAGCCTGCCACAGCCATACAGTTTGTAAGCAATATAAGTCTCTGTGTTTACTTGGTTGGGTCTGAGCGGCTGTGGGACTGGCGGGTGAGAGAGATTTGTCCTGACTGTGGGCCAGGCAGGAAAACTCTAGCGACAAAGTCAGAAACAGGATACTTGAGCAAGACCTAAAATACCAGCATCTCAGAGTCTGAGGTCGTAAAATTTAGAGTTGGCTACACAGTCAGACTCAGTCTAAAAAAAGCAAAACAATGTTCTGTTCAAGTTGTTTTTAATGCCATGTCATTTCAAACAAAGATAGTTTGTTGTTTAGATGAAACATTTGTATATTCAAAAGCAAAACAAAACACACACACACACACACACACACACACACACACACACCACCACCACCACCACCACCACATGTTGCCAAACATAAAAATTGAGAGAAATTTAAAACAGGAGTGCCATATTCCTACTCTTAAAAATCCATAAACAAGGTGATGGAGAGATAGTTCAGTGGCTAGGAGCATTGGCTGCTCTTCCAGAGGACCTGGGTTCAATTCCCAGCACTCACATGGCAGCTCACAACTGTCTATAACTCCAGTTTCAGGGGATTTAACACACTCACAAAAGCCTACATGCAGGCAAAGCACCAATGAGTAGAAAATGTATGCTTTTAAAAATCTGTAAACGTTAATTATTTCAGTTTAAGAAAGCTGTACAATAAATGTAAAATATTCTGTTATTTATTTTACTTTCTTCATCATTTTACTTTCTTCGCTGACAATTTCCACATAATATTTAGCCTTCTATTATCCATCCTCAAAAAATAAGATACAAAGCAGCAGAAATGTATTCTTTATCAACAAGCCACTATAAAAACCTAATATCCACAGGCAGGACCTAAGGTTTCTCTAATTTCTCATGTAATTGCTGGATAAACTGACTGCCTCACTAGACTTGAAGATGCTCAAAGATAACATATACACCATTCAATGAAAACAAGAAATGAAGAAGGAAGGACGTGACTCCTCCTGGGTATGGTGGAGGAGGTTTGCTGTAGATAAAGGGGAGAGCACAGCCAGAGGCAGGGACGTCCGGGAGAGTCCAGAGTGAACAAGACCCTGAGCAGGACAATGAAAGAGAGGGGGAGGGGAAGGGAAAAGCCAGGAGAGTAAAGGGTAGGTAATCAAATGGCTGGATTATATAGGGAAGGGCAACCCAAGTACTGGACTGGAGAAGTTTAGGGTAGGGGATGGGTTATGCCAGCCAAACTCTGTAACAGGTAGGGACTGAGGGATGGTGGGAGAACCTGGCAGCCAAGTCTGCTTTGATCTTGCAAAGGATGTGAAACTCAAAAATAAAACTGAACTGTTCAAACTGAGGACAAAATATCTTCTCAAAATGGAAGAGATATTATTCAAGCAGATTTTCCAATGTTTCCATTAACAGCAGTGCAACAATTCTGGTTTCCTAAGAACGAAACTATGGAGACTCAACATCTATTTATGCAAATATTATATTACTGCACTAAATATACTTGAAAGCTACATTGAGTCTAGCTTAATGGGTCTTTAAGTTCCATTTGAAAAGAAAAATCTATGTTTTTAGCCTGATATAAAAGAGACACTTTGGTGATTTAATTTTTACATACAACTAAGTGCTACTGTATCTGTACTATGGCTAACTCTGGCTTTGCTGGATTTATTTTATATAGCTCAGGAATTAATCATTCAGAATACACTGAAAGAAGTACTGAAGAGAAAGATGTACACCACAAATCTCATGGTACTGAAGTAAGAGCTGGGGCGTAGGTGAGTGTGTTTATGGGTCTGGGTCACGAAGGAACCAAGAGAAGCACGGACCAGTCTAACAGAAAGCCGCTACAGGGTTGGTTACCTGGGACATATGCCTACCCTACCTTCTTCCTAGTGATGCAATGTCATAGTGTCAGTTCAATCTGCAGAGGACTGGGAGACCCACTGGTGGGTGTTCATCACTTATCTAGTCAATACTTTCAAACTAGGGGTGTATGAATCCAAGGTTTGAGAATGAACGATTAGGACAAAATGTTTCTAAACATTTATTTTTAATTAAACAGTAAAAATTTATTCTTCCTATATGAATGGCACTGGAATAACAAAATACTCCAGCCCGGTGTGGTGGTGCATGCCTTTAATCCCAGAACTCAAGAGTCAAAAGCAAGCAGATCTCTGTGAGTTCAAAACCAGCCTGGTCTATACAGTGAATTCCAAAACAGCCAGGGCTTTGAAGAGAGAACCTGTGCTGGCTAGTTTTATGTCTTGACCAAGCTGGAGTTATGAAAGGAAGGAACCTCAACTGAGAAAATACCTCCATAATATCCAGCTGTAAAGCATTTTAATTAGTGATTGATGGGGGAGGGTTGAGCCCATTGTGGGTAGTGTCATACCTGGGCTGGAGATCCTTGGGTTCTATAAGAAAGCAGGCTGAGCAAGCCATGAAGAGCAAGCCATAAAGAAGCACCCCTCCATGGCCTCTGCATCAGCTTCTGCCTCCAGGTTCCTGCCCTGTTTGAGTTCCTGTTCTGAATTTCATCAATATGGAAGTATAAGTCAAGTAAACCCTTTCCTCCCTCACCAGGTTACTCTGACTATGGTTTTATCAGAGCAACAGAAGAAACAACCTGAGACAGACAATCTCCAAAAAAGTAAGAACAAAACAAAACAAGAAGACCTGGAACATTTTCAAAAAACACAACTTATCTGTTTTTTCTTGTGAATCATCTTAGACACTACACTCACAGAAATAGCACGTCTACTTCAGATGATCCATTTTTAGTAACTTTACACAAGTAGCACGCTACATTAGCTAAATTTATTTCCCTAACCTATTTCCCAAGTACTACTTTGTGAAGTACTTACACTGTCTTGCAGATATTTCTAACCTAGTATTATCTTCTCTATACAAGTAAAAGCCATATAAGATCAACAGCTCTCAATTATTTCATTGCTCCTTTATTATTCTAATATCATATAGCACAGTATCTAAATACGAACACAAAAAATTCTGTCCATTGATGCTTTTATTTAAAATACTGGTTAGATATTTCTATCTTGTCTAGATTATGAAAACGGGAATGCATGGTGTTAACTCAGAAGCAACATACAAATGTGTATGTGGACATGAGGAAGCTGGTGCTGCTGCACCTATATAGATGTGTGAAAATTTTTTTCAAAATTAAAAGGTAAAATCTGTGGGAGAGATTTGGCTGCCATTCTGTGCTGCAATTACATCAAGAGAGAAGTGGTTCCCAGTCATTTCTTTTCAGTGTAGAAGACAAAGGCTACCTAGTTCAAGTCTGGTTGTCCTTTGTATCCTATACAGAGACCAGACTGATGGAATGACATTCAGTAAAATGCTTCTCTAATTTGTGAACAAAACACCAATTAAAAATTGCAAATACTGGTGAAACAAATGTGTGCAAATTATTATGCCTGTGGAGGGAAAGTATCTACATTATGAGATGATGCCTGCAGGTCACTTATCAAAGCTTGCTCCAGATGTGCAGAGAAACAGGGATGCAAGGCAGACTGCATGCAGCACAGTGAACTTCAGATTAAACTAACTTGTTAAAGGTTATACATTCCAGATTTACCACAGAAGCGGCATCTGCCTCTTAGTTTCCCTGACTCCACTTCGGAGCAGGGTAAGTTCTACAACCAAGACTAATGTGGAGCTCCGTAAAAATCAGACGTGAATTCAGGAGACGTCCTGGAAGAGTGAGGTTCGGGAGGGGTGCTATGGAATGCTGTGGGCTAGACCTGACATGGCTACGGCACTCACAATCACTGCAGCTATGGCTGCCCGCATGAGGTCAAGGCAACAAGTCAGACATCATTCCAGCAGGAAGCACTAACAGGACTCAATGACATAAAAGACATGAGGGTTGGAGAGGAACTGCTGACTGGACAGTCTGGTGAGGCATATGAGGAGGGAACTGGGGTTGAATATGCCCCATATACATTGTATACAGGTATGAAACTGTTAAAGAATAAAAAAGTTCTAAAAAAAATTAGACAAGTTATAATCAAACTAAAGTAGCTTATCCAAGGGCTGATGTTCAGAGACATAAAATTCACTGAAGTAACTATTTTAAATCTATTGTAATGGTATGGTTTATTTTAATTTACATACATAAAAAGAATTCATGTAATAAAACTGTGGAAAGAAAGAAAGGAAGGGAGGGAGGGAGGGAGGGAGAGAGGGGAGTGAGGAGGAAGGAAGGAAGGAAGGAAGGAAGGAAGGAAGGAAGGAAGGAAGG
>CABHPQ010001901.1:0-25869 GCA_902168405.1 Peromyscus aztecus
AAAAAAAAGAAAGGAAAGAAGCTATGCCCACTTACTAGCAAATTAAATGGAAGATCAACATAGGCCATTCAGATCAAGCCTAGCAAGACACAATGAAATAAATCAGCCATGGAAATCCACAGCAACAAAGAGGGCACACCATTCAGAAGAACATCTTGGGCCAGAAGAAACAGACTCTAAAAAGAATTTTCTATCTCTGTGCTTCATACTGTACAACATGTTTAATTAGAGTTTGAGCTTAATTTTTTAAGGTTTCTTTATTTTTATTTTATGTGTATGGGTATCTTGCCTGCATGTATGTCTGTGTATCACATGTGTGCAGTGCCTGCAGACCCCTAAAGAGGTTGTCAGATATTCTAGAATTGGAATTATAGATGGTCGTGAGCCACTACATGGGTGCTGGGAATCAAACCCAGGTCCTCTTTGAGAGCATCAAGTGCTCTTAACTGCGGAGCCATCTCTCCAGCCCCAGATCTTAATTTAAAAAAAAAAAAAACCTTGAAAATCTGTTGGTAAAGCCACAAAATGAGGTGTTTTCTGACCTAAAGGAAAGTTCTGAGTAGAAACAGTATTACCAGAGACCAAAAAGGAAAGGAAGAAAAGAGCAGTTCTAGCTGGAAGTCACAACATCAGTTCTGATGTTAAAATCTGATTGGGAATGTCCCCTACAGGTTAGGTGCCTGGTGTTCAGTCCCCAACTGGTGGCACTATGTTAGAGGAAATGTGGAAACTTAGAGAGGTCGATCCTCAGTAAAAGGAATGGCCAAGTTATACCTGATTCTTAGTTTTCTCTTTGTTGTCCACAAGGTGAGCACTTTCTGCCATAGGCTTCTACCACCATGATGATCTACCTCATTATAGGCCCTGAGTGGGTGGCTATATGGATCTCTCAAACCATGGGCCCAAATCAGTCTTTCCTCCCTGAAGTTACACCAGGTATTTCATCCAACATAAACCATTCAAAGTCTTTTAACACAGTAGGACATGCGGTAAAGTCTCAAGAAAATCCCAGCAAATACAGGAGAAAAAAAATACAATGCTAGGTAATCAACTGGAATATAAATGACGTGGTGGAAAGGGAAGAGCATCGAAAGTGTTACTGATTTATGTAACTGGATGCCCTGAAGTAAGTCATTCAACAAAGGCAACAGAAAGTGATTGCATAAATGATGAGGGAAATCATCTCTGAAATGAAAGAGTCAAGTATCTGAGGGACTTGAAATGTCCACAATCACCAAGGCAATGTTTTAAATGTGAAAAACAACCACCCAAACCAGGTAAAGGTTAAACGACATGGTGATGACCTCAGAAGATTCAGCCCAGACTCTGCTCAGCATCCCCAAACCCTGCTAGCCAGCCTTATTCTCAGCCAAGTCTTTGTGCAAGGCTTCCCTTGAACTCCATCAAGCCACCAACTAAGAGACAACACACAACCTGAACTTGACATTGAGTGGGGATACAGAGAAAGAGGAAAGCAATGATACTGATGATCAAGACCTTCTCAGGTTCAGGGAGTTTTACCAACTTCTCTTTTGCAAGAGGCTGTAATGCCAACCATATTGGCTTAAGAACAAAACCCAGAGGAGCTTTGGCTTAGATTCATTGGTGTCAGGTATTCAATAAATCTCCATTCCTCTGTTCTTCCTTCTGTGTAGGCTCTGTTCTCAGGCAAGTTTCCCCCTGAAGATAGAGGTTAACCATAGGAAGTATAGTTCTAAGTCCAAAAAGTGAATGAAGTATTTCAAGTTAGACAGTCTGGAACTGAGTCTCTTTAGATCTGATTGGCTCATGTGACCATCACTGAACAAAGCCCTGTGGCTGGGAGACCTTACGGCTCTAATCAGCAAGGGTCGAATCAGTTCTGAAGCAAGTAGACTCAGCTCTGCTCATGGGTGTGAGTGTAAGAGGGCTACTGCCTAAAGGCTATGTGTGGGAATGTGAATGAAGGAGATGGATGTTAGCAAAGCAAAAAGAAATAGATGCACTACATTGAAGACCAGAACAGAGAGAGAGAGAGAGAGAGAGAGAGAGAGAGAGAGAGAGAGAGAATGAGAGAGAGAGGGAGGAGGAGGAGGAGGAGGAGGAGGAGGAAGGAGGGAGTCATAATTACACATTCGCATTCACAAAGCACACTATAAAACCATGACCTTAGAGAAAGAATGAAAAAGGAGCCACCATTCAAATGGAAGGTTCTAACACCTTAAGTTTCCGTGTGCTCCACCAGCACATGTCACTGTCACTGTGAATAAGACAAACGAAACATCTTTTGTCACAGGTGTGCTGCCACCAGAAGCATCCTATTAGAACAAATTAAAGATTTTCTTTCTTGCTAAAGGCTCACCTTGTAAAATAGGCCAAATGTGGGGAGGACTGGGTACAAAGAAATGGAGGGCAGGTAAAAGGTCTGGAGCTCATCTGAGAACAGACACAGACATCACAGAACATCTATCGATGCACTCTGCACGTGTGCCTGTGTCTCCTGGGTGTGAGGCAACACCATCTGCTCTACAGCTACATCTCCCACCTTAGAGAGCTAGAGGGCAACTTTGCCAAGGCTATGTCTTATGGAAGAGGATACTAAGTCCAGAACTGGTAAGTAGCATTGCTAAGGCCATGATGCCAATCAACGTCTAGAACTGGAATGGCTAATCATCCAAGCATCCACATTCTTGGACTGTGAAAATAACATGAACTTGGAAATCAGCATAACTGGGTGCACAGTTGACTCTGTCACAAACTAGATGTGAGAAGCCCATTTTCTCTACCCTCCCTTGATCACATGCTATACGTAGAGAATCAGGTGAGCTGGGCTGCCTCTGCCTGCAGACATCTGCTTTGTGAGCTCAGAAGTATTTCACAGTGATGATTCCCCAGACAGGTTTATAGCTGGTCTTGGCTCAGTGCCTTGGAAACACTCACCACGTGATGAAGCAAGAATGTCATCCTGCAGACCATCAATAAACCACCCTGGCCTTCCCACCACACCATCACTCCACTCTCACAGTTTCCCTTCCCTGCAGCCAGCTCCCTCCCCACATCCCAAAGACATACTCACCATCTCATTAGAAAGCAGCCTCCATCCAAGTACTAACCAGGCCCGACCCTGCTTAGCTTCCGAGATCAGACGAGATCGGGCGCGTTCAGGGTGGTTGGTCTCAATCCTTGGGGGAGTCTTTGCCTCGAGGAGATGGAAATGGGGGTGGGCAGGGGGACGGGGTGGGAGGGGGGGAGGAGGACGAGGCGGGAGGGGGGAGAATGGGGGAACCTATGACTGATATGTAAAGTTGAATTATGTTGTAAAATAAAATAAAATAAATTATTAAAAAAAAAATAAAAAAAAAAAAAAGAAAGCAGCCTCCAACAGGATTCACTGCTGAGGATTAGAAGCGGCCAGTGTCTGTCTGCAGCTTTCAGACACTTTACTGTATGGTGTTGAAAGCTTGATGATGAGCATGTACAGTGCCAAAGCAAAGCGAGTTTGAGTTAGAAAACCCATGAAGCATCCATTAGAGGGCTGCGCCAGATCGCAGAACAAACCCTCAGTTCTTGCCTGCAAGGGCATACTACAGACTTGAAAAAGGCCTGCCCTTTGGATTCGATCCCAGGCAGTTCATCCTGGGCTTTCCCTGCCTGGGGCAAGAGTGGGTTTTCCTGAAGAAATGGCACCTTGGCTTGAGTTCCCAGAGTGCAAAGGTGAGATGGATGCCATTGTGTTGAAGTCTAGCCATCCCTAGCCCTTCAGAGATGCTGGAGGGAAGTAAAAGGTTCAGCAAAGCCTTCAAGGAATGCAACACAGTGCTTTCCTAGCGCCTTCAAATAAAAAAATCAACCTTGTCTGCAAACTTGTTATTCACTCACCTTGTCCAAGGCACAAGGGTTATTGGTGGTCTCTGTCTAGAGGAGGCTTTTTCAGGTTCTTGGAATCTTGTTCAAGGAATTGAAGAAGCACACACAAATAGTAAATCAACCCAGAGTTTTATTCAGAAATAAAATGCACTTACGGGTGAGATGTTCTGCAAAGGCTCAGTGTGTCCTGAGCAGGAATGCATCTCAAGGGCACCTGTTACTGCCCAGGATTTCCTGTTGTAGGTCTAGGAGGAAGAAGATTCATTGCTAGGGGCAGTATACAGGTGGTCTTTCATTTGACTGACAGGCTTGGGTTATGAAGACCTTGATTCACTGTGCATGCCCTTTCCAAAGATGCTCCTGATTTTAATCACATGCATGCCCAACTATACATAAGCATAAGAGAGTAAATAGGCAAGGTCTCCCCTGGGGAGTCAGTCCGGCCTGGTAGACTCAGGCAAGGCAGGTCCCCTCTTCCCTACACCAGGGCTGAGCAAAGTATCCCGGGGGGGGGGGGGGGGGGGGGGGGAGGATGGGGGAATCCATAGCTGATATGTGAAATTAAGTAAATTACAAAATAAAAATATTTTTAAAAAATTTTAAAAAGAGAGAGTTAAATAGGAGTTTGCCTTATAAGCTCATTTTGAGGACACAGTCTTACTGTCCATGCACCCCAAAACTAGTCTGGGCTGAATTGGCGTGATGGCCCTTCTTCCAGCATGTGTGTCAGAATGGGTTTGGTCACAAAGGAGGAGTCACCAAGGGTTACTGGGAAATGATAGGTAGGAGTGACTACTTTGTTTGGGGGAGAGGGTGCAGCTCAATGCATGTAGAAGTCCCAGGTTGCTAACGGGTGTGGCTTTGGACAGGAGCATCACTCAAGCCAAGCAGGGTCCTGATTTGCTTAGCTCTCCCTGTACCACCTTGCTCACAGTCCCTGGTATGTGTGTCTAGGTCACTCCCTAGGCATGTAGAGAGAACTGCTGTTCCCAAAGAAGTAGGCAAAGTCATAAAGAGATTAAAGCACATTCACAGCCAGGGAGAAAATGTACCACCTTGAATTATGAAAGTTCCGAGCAACAGAGGTTCAAAGAACTATCCAGCTGGGAGACACTGACACCACTAAACAACCAATACTGTTTGGAAGTAAGACTCACTTAACCAGCATTTTCTTTCAGCCAGGCCAAAGAGAAGTACGCCCTTTGCAAACCACCCTACATCCACCGACATCATGGCCAAGTACGAAACTGGCTCTGAGTTAGGACCTGGTAATGCTGTACCCTTGACTTCTTTATTTCTCTGGAAGACAGGGCAACTTCTCAGCATGCCAGTTCTGGGGGTAACAGTGCCACTTCTTAGGTTTACTGTTTGAAACAAATATAATGATGGTTGTCAAGAAACAAAATCAGCACTGATTTAAGGCATCTGACATGGAATTGAGTGGGCTTCTTTAGTTTGGTCTCGAACACTAACACAGCCCAGCCTTTGATCTAGGCCACAGCTGGTCCACCCTCCATGTGGGCAGACCTTCACATTGAACCAAACATAGCTTCCTGATGCCTTGTCTACTATCCGCTGATGAGCAGGTCAGCAGACTCCTTCCACTAAACCACGCAGGGACAGTGACCACACCCAACCCTTCCGACAAGACACTATTTTACCAGCACCCATCATAATGCCTGACTAACAGGTGAGACAACTTCCAACTTCCCTTGCTGTTCAAGACTATAAATACACCTGCCATTTTGTCAAACCTGAAAGCATATTTTCTGAACTGCATGAATCTGTGTTTCCCAGATTGCAATCCTAATTAGCCCCAGATACGTGTAATTTTGCTTGTGTTCAGTTAGATAGATCTTAATTCTGACAAGATAGATTTGAGAGAATCTTGAATAATTGTGGAGAACTGCCAGTATTCCAGTCATTGATATTTCCTGTCCATCTTCTATTATTTGTATCGTGTTGATAAAACTAAGCACTTAGGGTTAGTCTTCCATTTAGAATGTATACTTTTTGATGCAAGGGCTTAGACATCCTTTTGTGCACTTGGTGTTCTAAAGGGTTTTTTAAAATGTATTTATTTGTGTGGGAGAGGATGTGCTATGGCATGCATGTACAAGTCAGAGGATAGTTTTTAGGAATAGGTTCTTCCCTTTGCCATTTGGGTCCAAGTGATAGCACTCGGGTGGCCAGACTTGGCAGCAAGCACCATTACCTGCTGAGCCATCTCTCCAGTCCCCTCCACAGGGGTTTTGATGAATGAGTAAGGAAGGAATGGTGGACTGCTACAGTTCACAGTCCTCTCTGTGCTATCCCAGGAGCATGTGTCTGTGCCTGCTTCAATTCACACCTGGTGGCCCTGGGCCAGGCGAAGGTACCAATTGCACAGGGCTACACTGGGCTGGAGTTCAGCAGCCTGTCTTTGCTCTGGCTGCCCATCTGTTCTGTGACCAAAGCCAGCACTAAACTTAGCTATAGTGAGTCATGGACACAGGGGTGCTCTAGGCCTCACAGGCCTCCCAACAAGCCACCTGGCTGTGGTCAATACCCTCTCCCTTCTTCCCTGCCCCTATTATCCCTAGGGAAATTCTCTGACTTACATTTCCCAAGCAACTGAGCCAGTCCAGGGCTGAGATTTGGGGCTGAAAGACCAAGCCCATGGAGATGGCCCTCTCTTCCAACTCACTCTCCCCTAAGCTGTTGTGCAAATGGTCAATGACTCCCTTGGGGAATCACCCCGTTAGGGTAAGGAGGTATTGAACAGCCACTCAGAGATGAGAATGGTGAGCAGCGCTTGGACTGTGGTGGAAACACTTACTGAGCATCTTTCCTGTGCTTTCTCTGTGTTTGAGTTCTACACTCAGTGTAACTGTAACTTCCCGGTGCTTCTTGGAGCCTGCAGAGCATCAGGGAGAAACCTCAAAGAGAAACCGTTAACCCTTCACTTTTGTCAATCAGAAGCATCTGATCTACTTATTCTGGCTTGATTCACCACAAGGTGAACTGAAAATGTACCACAGGCTACATCTGCTGAGACTGCAGAAAAGACAGAGGGAGAAGCCTTCCCTGCAATTGGTAGGAGAAGTGACGTAAGCTGGGAATTTAATAACTGTGATGAAACAGATTCAAAGTCAGCCTGGCTGTTGTCATGACTATGAGCTACAAATTCTAGAAATGGAGAGCTGGAGGAATGGCTCAACAGGGAAAGCATGAGGAACTAAGTTTACTTCCCCTGAATCCATGTTAAATATTTTTTTTTATTTAGTGTGACAGCAAGGGCCTGTCCTCCTAGACCTGGGGAAGCAGATACTGGGGGATCCCTGGGGCTGGCTGGCCAGCCAGTCTGGCTGAATCAGTGGGCTCAAGATTCAGAGAGAAATGTTGTCTCAAAAATTAAGGAGGTTAGCAATTTAAGAAGATATTCAACACCAAGCTCTGGACTCTAAACAGACACACAGGTGCCTCCTGTGTACACACACTGAATATCATGCTTACATATATCACACACACACACACACACACACACACACACACACATTCTAGAAATGAGCGAATTAGCCCTAAATTCTCTATTCAACAACACAACCCTAAGCAACACTTGTCATTCGTGAAGTCAGCCAGCAAACACTTTCAAAGCATCTCTTAGGAGAAGGATGTTGTCCCAGAGGCTACAGTTGGACCTCAAGGCTCTGGCGGCTGCCCCTGGCTCTCAGGCTTTTGCACTGAGTTCCCCGAGTCATAACAACCTGGACTGTTACTACACTTCCCTGAAGATGGAAGGAACAGAGGAGGACTCTGTTACAGCTCAGCAAAGGGAAACCGAACATCATTGTCAACAACCACAGCTGCTTGAACACACTTTCCCTGTTCTCTCTCCATGTTCTCCCTTCCCACATCCTGCAAGGCATTCCTCCTCTGTGGTACCATGGCTCCACCATGATAGACCACATGATCACTTCCAACTTTCCGGACACCTGTGCTGAGCATCTTAGTTCCACACTCATTGCTGATTTAAGGTTCTCTCCTTTGTGTTCACATCTCCAGCGTGAAGCACAACCCACTCTCAGTGGCATCTGTAGAGCAGTCCTTCACGCTGTGTCCAGGAGATCAGTGAAAAGGAGACGGAGGGACTTCGTGAGAATTAGAACCAAGGGATTCCACAGCCGTCTGGTGTCTGCGTTGTGTTGCATCTACAGAGAGAAATGAACATGGGAAGAACTCCAGGGATCTTTCAGACCCTTTCTTTGAGGTCACAGTCAACTGCCACAAGGTAACATGCTGGGTTATTTTATGCTAAGCAATGATCTGCATAGATTCCTCTATGTGCACAATACCCTTAAGTCATAGATCCTTGGAAATCTGTTGTCTTAGGGTTTCAGTTGTTGTGAAGAGACACCATGACCACAGCAGCTTTTATAGAGGAAAACTTTTAAATTGGGTGGCTTACAGTTTCAGAGATTTTGCGTAACAGGCTTTTTCTTTTGGGCCACTAACCAGCTCCCAAATCATGACATTGAGACTTATTATTAGTTTTGAATGTTCTGCCTTAGCTTAGCTCTTATTTTAATCTGTTTCTCTTTATCTACATTTTTGCCTCCAGGCTTTTTACCTTTCTTTCTATATGTCCTACTCTCTGTCTATTGGCTGGTGGCTGCCTGGATGGCCCTGGGCATCTCCCTCTCTTTCTCTCTCTTTCTCTTCATTCTTCTCTCCTCTCTCATTCTTTTTTCCAGCATATATTCCTCATCCTGTTTATTCTCTTTGCCTGCCAGCCCCACCTATCCTTTTCCTGCCTAGATATTGGCCATTCAGCTTTTTATTAGACCAATCAGGTGCCTTAGGCAGGCAAGGTAAAACAGCAACACATCTTTAGATAGTTAAACAAATGCAGCATAAACAAATGTAACACATCATTGCATAGTTAAAGTAATATTCCACAGCATAAACAAATGTGACACATCTTTACATAGTCAAAATAATTTCCACAACAGCTTAGTCTATTATCACCATGGCAGGAAACATGGTGTCATGGATGCAGGAATGGTGCTGGAGAAGTAGCTAAGAGCTCTACATCTTGATCCTCAGGCAACAGGAAGGGCACTGTGTCTCTGGACATAGCTTGAGCACAGGAGAGACCTCAAAGCCCACCCCTACAGTGACACACTTCCTCCAACAAGACCACACCTGCTCCAACAAAGCTATACCTCCTAATAGTGCCACTCCCTTTGGGGACCATTTTCTTTCAAGTCACCACATCTGTAGAGCCAATGATACTTCTGCCCCATTTCTCAACTTCAGCATTTTATAGTGAGCTACACAGGGACCCACAGCACAATGTCAGTCCTTCATCATCTCACAAAGTTCAGTTGGCTTTAGTGAGAAAGTGGGAAAGGTGGTATCAGTCAGGCCATGGAATGTGTGGGCTGGGCTGGGATTATATAGGAAGAATGAGTAGCAAGGATTCTAGGGACATCTCTCTCCTTCAGTACTTGGGTGGTCTTCTTTCTGTTCAGCTTCCTTCTCTTCTTTTCCTTAAGACTCTTGCCTTTGAGACTAAGCATTGGCCCCACGCTCACACCCTCTCTCCTTTCCTTTTGCTTCCCCATGTGCCTGCCACATTCCTGTTTCTTCTAGATTCATCCACAGTGTGACATTTACTTTTAAAAAAAGAAAGAAACAAATGAATGTCACATTAAAGAGTTTAATCTCAGAATACTTAAAGTCTTTTAAGGGCTTTCCCAAGACACCTGCTGTAAGAGCTTTAGTGTGCCCCCACAATTTGAGGTTCTTAAACCGTACTACTATAGTAGGCCACTTTAGCAGCTTGGTAAAGTTTATGGATGGAGCAATCATCTAAAATGCATAAAATAAAAATACATGGAGTTAAAATGGATACTAGTTTTATTGATACACAGGTGTCAATACAACAATAAAATAAATTAATGATTCACTCACAGCTATGCTTTTTGTAACACATGAAATAACGAGTTGCAGCAAGATTGAATGACTTTAATTCTGAATCAGAGAAGGGAATAAAGAATATTTTTTATCTTCAAAAGGTATACTATGTATAAAAACATTTTATTGAAGTCAGTGTCAGTTACTGCTAATAGAGTGTTGCCTATTTAATAATTGAAGGGAATGCTGAATTTAGGTTAGAGATTAGTGATAAAAGTGTGTCACTTTCATAAAGTAACATTAATAGTCTCCTGGATTGTCTGAGAGAACAAATTTTTCCTCACCACATTAAGTGCTGAATGCAGACAGCCTTTTGAATAACAATTGCTACAGTGTGAATGTGCCCCCAAAGCCCGCATGCAGGAACTCAATCCCCAATGTGTTAAGGTGGGACCTTGCTGTCTAGAGTGTTGAGAATAAGTGACAGTTGAGTACTTAGCCCTGAACCATTCATCTAGGCCAGCCCTTCTAAGGCTCAGGGGACACCCAGGAAGAGGAAGAGTCGATAATGTCAGAGCCAGAAGGCAAGGAGGACTAAGAGATTTCCTGGGAATGAGACAGTCATTGCAATGAGGATTTCACAGCAGGCGGGGCTGCCTATACTGAGCCTGCACAAGACTGGGCCTGTCAGATGTCAATCATGGATCAGGGAGAGTTCACTGGGCCCTACCCCCTTCCAGTTGAACCATTGGCTACTGATAAATTCTGAGGGAGTGGCGGTCATTGTTGCAACTGTGTGCATTATACATATATGAAATTGTCAAAGAACAAATTTAATTAACAAGAAAGAAGTGTGACCTTGAATAGGGGAATAGTGCATGATGAATGGATTGTTGTAGTCACCACTGGAGCCAGTCACTATAAGAGTGGGTTCAGGGTTGACAAGATGGCTCAGCTGGTAAAGGTGCTTCTTGCTCAGGCCTGGCAACCTAAGGATGTTCCCTGGAACTCAGGTGAAAGTAGGAGAGAAAAGACTCTAGAAAGATGCCCATACAAGTTTCCTAGCATGTGAATCCCCATGACACACATAGTATACACACACACACACTCACACACACACACAATAATAATAATAATAATAATAATAATAATAATAGTAATAGTAATAGTAATAGTAATGATAATAATAAATCTACAAGAAAAGTAGATTCTGTCCCCTCTTGTTCTCTTGCCCTCTGGCACAGATGCTATAGTAGAAGGACCCTAATCACACATGAGACCCTCAATCTTGGAGTTCCCTACCTCTAGAAATTTAGGAAGGAAATCTCTGTTCTCTGTAAGTGGCCCATCCTTGAGCATTGTGCTTACAAAGGCACAAAGCAGACTAAGGTATCGTTCTTTGTTGGAAGCTCCTACTAGAAGTACAGTAATGGAGGCAAGCACATGGTTCCAGGCGCACCAGCAGCCTCTGCTCCCTCCGGATCACTTCCTGACCTTTCAACCCCACAGCAACCAGCCTCAATTGCCATTTTCTTCCTGTCTATTGGGCCCTGGGAGTGGAGGTCCTTGAGTATTCCTTCTCTGACAGCCCAGTCTCTCCAGGGTTGGGTGAGTCTCAATAACTCTAATAACACCATCCGCCAGAATCAACTAACAGATTGAGAGTGAGAAAACTAGAGGAGCTCCAGCCATGAAACTCAGTCACTGGGAACTTGATTTCTGAGCTCTGCACAGTCTCAAGTTCCTTGTTTGTTAATGTTGACGGCAACCTCTGCTCTACTTGTGTGCAGGGCATTGTGAGGATCCAATTAGATCACATAAATTCTGTTCAATTGCCAATGCTATTATAAGAAGTTTGGTAAGTCAATGGCAGCAGATAGTGCTGGCCCTGGTTCAATAACAGGGCCAGCGAGGCCCAGAGAGGAGAGAGTACAGAATCCTCAGGCAGGCCTTTCTGCCCTCGCTGTGGTCTCTTGTGAGGCTGCACGTACAGATGATAAGTTGAGTAAGATGGCAAGCTACAGTTCACCCTTCCCACTGGCTCTCTGAGAACCCGAGGGAAGAGGACCAAGCCTAAGCCCTCTCAGACTCAGCCTGAAGCTTTCCAAGGGAGGAGTGCCACTGAACTCCTATGGAGACTAGGGAAAGGCTACACCGTAAGTCAGCGTCACCACTGACTCTGAGCTTTGAGAGAGGATAGCAGTGAAGGGGGCAGGGGAACAGTCCAGGGCCATGGGCATCAGCCAGGAAGGAGCCAGCTTCCTGAAATAACTTCCTGGGTACTTTCCTGGTGCAATACTTGCTCAATAGCACCCACTCTACAGACTCAGACACTTCACTACCTTTCCATTGCCACTGAATTGTTCTGTGTGCCTCTCATTGATGACTTGTCCCAAGGAGCTTCATTTCATTCATTTAGAAAAGAAGAAACTGAGGTGCAGAGAGAGAACACATTATAGCCTCAGTCATGAGAATTGTTAGGACAAATAAGTGCAGACTCTTTAGTCCAAGGTCAAAGTCCTTCAGCTCTTTTTCTTCCCTGTCCACTTAGATCCAACCCACTTAGACTCTGTATTCCAGTCAGACCACACTCTTTCCTGTCCCTTTCTTGACAATCTCATTGTTCTAGCCATAAGCTCCATTCTAAGGACTCCTAGTTTTGAAACTTCAATCAGTCTTGCATTTGAAGGTAAAATACAGTCCGTGTTACCTCAGAGGTCAAGTTAGTTTATATCTCATACTGGAAGCTAAGTCATCTTGCACTTCTGAAAGGTCTTATTAATAAAATCAAACCTGGAGCCAGGTATTAGGGTTAAAGCTGGAAGATCAAAGAAGCAGAACAAGACACAGCCACCTCACCTCACCAATTCCTCAGCTGATCCCGTTTCCTCAGACTGGAAGCCTCTAAGTCCTCATCCAGAATGAATCTCAGCTGAATTGTTGCTCAAAAGCCTAAAAGCTTAACCAGCTCTAGTTCCTTGTTCTCATGCCTTAAATACCTTTCTGCTTCCTGCTATCACTTCCTGGGATTAAAGGTGTGAGTCACCATGCCTGGCTGTTTCCAGTGTGGCTTTGAACTCACAGAGATCCAGATGGATCTCTGCCTCCCAAGTGATAGGATTAAAGGCGTGTGTGCCACCATTTTCTGGCCTCTATATCTAGTGGCTGTTCTGTTCTCTGATCCCAGATAAGTTTATTAGGGTGCACAATATATTTTGGGGAACACAATATCACCACATTTCCCCTTTTTTGTCTAAAATTTAAAAAGGCTTATAACTAACACAAGAAAAACTATATCCAATAAGTATATACAATATATACAGTGAAGAATTACATTAACAATATCTAGTCCATTATCATTTAACAAATTCAGACAAAAAACTCCATTACATATATTAACAATGTCTAGTCCAGTAACATTTGGTGAGGTGAGGTGGCTGTGGCTTGTTCTGCTTCTCTGATCTTCCAGCATTCACCCCAATACCTGGCTCCAGGTTTGATTTTATTAACAAGATCTTTTAAGATTCATGCTACATCGGCACCCAATGTTCGTGGTATGAATTCATGAAAAAAGCCACTTGCCTGTGGCCTTTTGGGCCCCAGCTCAGGCCTGAGCTACACATTGCCACTTGTGGTGGCACACTGTTAGATTTACTGAAGGAGGCAGAGGCAGGAGGATCTCGAGTTTGAGGCCTGCCTAGGAGGCTTGCTGAAGAGAAGCTTCGGCAGGGGACAAGCCACAAACGGTGGCAGTGGGACTATGGAGGCAGCGGCTGCTGCTCCAAGTTGCCAGTTGCTTCTCATCCTGCTGGTGACTGCAGTGATGCTGCTACCTGGGACGAAGGGTTTACTGCTGCTTGTTCAGAGAAGAATTGCCAGAATCATCGTGTTATAAGAAAGCATTGGCAAAGATCAGTTTGGAAAAGTTTGGCAAGACAAATGGTGGGGAGAAATTGCTGTGAAGATTTTCTCTTCTAGGGAACAATATTCATGGTTCCAAGAGACAGACATTTATCAGACTATGATTGCTCCAAACCACGGAGAAGACACACTACAAAAAAATTCTGCAGGGAACCATGACTACGCCTAACAGCAACTTTGAAATCTTCAAAAGGATGGCGGGACCCCACAAAGATGATTCCACATGGACTATGATAAAGCCATTAAGCTGATTAACACCACCAAAAGATGGACTTTGGACTATAAACTGCTTAGGACAATTTCAAGATGGCTAGCTGAGATGATCCAGATTCATAGACTACTTGAGCAAGGACTTGAGACAAGTCCTACATTTTCCCATTATGCAGAGACTGGACAAATGATACAGCTAAATGTGGTGATATTGTGTTCCCCAAAATATATTGTGCACCCTAATAAACTTATCTGGGATCAGAGAACAGAACAGCCACTAGATATAGAGGCCAGAAAATGGTGGCACACACGCCTTTAATCCTATCACTTGGGAGGCAGAGATCCATCTGGATCTCTGTGAGTTCAAAGCCACACTGGAAACAGCCAGGCATGGTGACTCACACCTTTAATCCCAGGAAGTGATAGCAGGAAGCAGAAAGGTATTTAAGGCATGAGAACAAGGAACTAGAGCTGGTTAAGCTTTTAGGCTTTTGAGCAACAATTCAGCTGAGATTCATTCTGGATGAGGACTCAGAGGCTTTCCAGTCTGAGGAAACGGGATCAGCTGAGGAATTGGTGAGGTGAGGTGGCTGTGTCTTGTTCTGCTTCTCTGATCTTCCAGAATTCACTCCAATACTTGGCTCCAAGTTTGTTTTTATTAATAAGAACTTTTAAGATTCATGCTACACACCAGTTTTCTGTGGTGATTTAAGGATCATTATACATTCCACCAATTCAGTATCTATAACTGATCATCCAGGCAGATTATTCACCTCTCCAACACAGCTATTATTTTTGTAGTTCAGGTCATCTCCAGTGTTCCAGGCTGCACTAGTTTGGGGTCTTCTCTTCCCATCTTGCATCCTTCACCGTATACATGTGTGTGAGCAGGGGAGGTATTGTTCCATCCCTATGCAGGCTCGGTAACCCACCTAATACAGGGCTCCATCTGATGCCAGCACATCCTCCCAAGCATAAAGGCCACTACTCCCCATCACCTGTTTTGCCTAAACTTCATCCAACTTGTATCATTTGCCAACAGTCCCTGCTGCTTCCCATGGCTGTATTCTTGAGATCTAAAGAGAATGCCATGTCAAGAGTCTCCAAGTTTTTCTAAGGGATGCTGGTCTGAAAGCCTGCATCCTTTGAGGTCATTTGCATCTGCATTTCATCTTGTGGCTCAGATTCATCTTAATTATGTTGTGTGTACCTAAGAGTATTAACACGGGAGGTAGTCAATAAACACACTGAGTGGACAGACCACATGTTTAGCTGTAGATTCAAAAATAAATATCCACATGTTAACTGTTTGACTGTTATTTGCATTAATTGCTATTTTCATCATGCAGCAGATTACCCAACAGAAGCAATTAAGAGAAGAGAGGTTCATTTTGAGTCATGGTTTAAGGGGATACAGTCTAACCTGGTGAGGAAAACGAGACAGTTGGAGTGTGTTGCACAGCTTGTTCACATCACAGCCATTGAACAGAAATCAGGTCTCAAGCTGGAACCTGTCCCAGCCATAACACTCTGGCCTTGCCCCTATGGTTTTGTGCCTCCTTTCCAGGCCCCATGTCCAGAAGGATCCTCAACCTCTCCAAACAGCCCATCCACTGGGGACCCAGTACTCACACACCTGAGTCTGTGGAGGACAGTTCACATTCAAGCCACAGAACTGCCCTATCCTGGCCCTACCCCTCCAAAACTTTGACTTCTTTAGACAAATATGACAAAGAAAAGGAAACAAATAGTGTGTTTTAAAAAGCAGAAAAATAAAACCAGTAAAGCAAACAGGGAAAGATTACCTATAAACAGAGCAATGGTAAGCACGAAAGAATGGATTACATACATTGTCTTTTACTACAGGGAAACTGTGCCTCTTCTTTAAAAGTAATTAAGTCTCCCCCTGAAAGGGTTAAGTGCACCTTGACCCACAAGTCTCAGACAACAGGAACCTGCCACACACAGTACATGCCACAGATATTCTGTGCCAGCCTCACCCACCTCTGTGAAGCAGTGTGTCCTGCTGAACTGATCAATGTTTTCAGAGACCCCCCCTAAGACCTCCCTGAAAGCAAAGTACTTCCAGTTTCAATGAACCACTAATGGGAGATTGTAAGTGACATGAATCACACCTTAGGATGCATTGACACTGTGGATGTCTCAGTGTGGGGCATTGCACCTCGGTCCCATGGAACCATGGACTGTGGTGGTATTGTGTTCCAAAATATTGCGTACCTTAATAAACTTATCTGGGGTCAGAGACAGAACAGCCACAATATTAAACATAGAGGTTAGGCAGTGGTAGCATACGCCTTTAACCCTGGCATTCCAGAGGCAGAAATTCATGTGTTCAAGGATACACCCAAGCATGGTGACCCACGCCTTTAATCCCAGAAAGCAAGCCTTCAATCCCAGGGAATGGCGGTAGAAAGCAGAAAGGTATATAAGGCGTGAGGACCAGAAACTAGAGGCATTTGCCCTGGAGAGGCATTTGCCCTGGAGAAGCATTTGGCCTGGTTAAGCATTCAGGCTTCTAGCAGCAGTTCAGCTGAGAGTCATTTGGATTTGAGGACATAGAGGCTTCCAGTCTGAGGAAGCAAGACCAGCTGAGGATCCGGCAAGGTGAGATAGCTGTGGCTTGTTCTGTTTCTCTGACCTTCCAGCATTTACCCCAATACCTGGCTGAGGTTTGATTTTATTAATAAGAACTTTTAAGATTCATGCTACAATGGACCCATATCTCTGTCCCTTGTCTCCATCTCCCAAAGACTACAATGTCCAATATTGATGCTCATGTCACTTCCTGAGTATGATTTCACATTTGTGGATAGCCTTGGAGCAGGACGCTCCTTTGCACTGACTCTCTATTCCCCCATGCCCAGAGCAATGCAAGAAGTGAGATGGTGAGGGTGAAGAAACTATTTTTTTTCTAAAAAAAAAATCTGTTTTGTTGTTGTTTCTGTTCTATTTTAGTTTTTGTTTGCTCATTTTTAAGACAAGATCACTCTATGTAACACTGACCAGCTTCAAGTTTGCTATGTAGCCCAGAATGGCCTCAAACTCTTGGCAACCCTCCTGCCCTAGCCCCACAAGTGTTAGGAATACATGCATGAGCCTCCATTCACCACATATTTGTGCAAATTAAAAATTTAAGCCTAAGTCTATAGACAAGAATTAGATCAGTTACCCAAGTGATTGCCTAGCATATATGAGAAGGTTCCAGCCCCAGCATGAAAAGAAAGGTAGAGAGGGGAACAGTGGGGTACTTTTTGCAGATATACTAATGTTAAAGATCCGAGGGTAAGAGTATCCAAATTTCATGGACAAGAGTTCATATGAGATGCCAGGAACCAGGCATGTGGCCAGACGAAGACAAAAGCCATAGAATCAAGCTGCCACAGATGAAGGGAACCTCAGGTTTCTTGAAGTCACAATAGGCAATGAACAGGCAAGAGTATTTCCCCTCTGAAGTCTGATAGAAATTGTGATTTCAGACTCCTGGTCTCCAGGACGGTAAGACAACATATCTATCTTCTTGAAAAATGCCGAGTTTGAAGTCATGCATTATGATAGCCATACAGACCCACATACAGAGAAGATACACATGGGACTGGGACATTTCCGTATTACTAAACACCCCAGGTGTCATGGAGACTCAGACTTGGATCTCAACTGTACCATTTCTCAAGGAATGTTCTCGGATGAGTTGCAAAGCCCCTTCTGAAGGAAGATAAGTTTTGTCTTGGTACAGATGCTAAGGAAATGCTGCTTTTCTTCTTCACTTCCTCTTCTCTTCCTTCTGCTCAGAAAGCTGTGCTGGGTCTCCTGGTGATTTATAATATCAAGTCCTGATGTTGTTCAGGACCCATGCAGTTTGGGGTTCTCATTTCCATCAACGTCTCTCCAGACACTTCGTCTTCAAGCACTTACTTATGCCTGGCTATGGTACCAAATGTCTCCCTTCCAAGCTGTCAGACGTGTTTGCCTGCCCCTGCTATTATGCTAGCTGTACCCCCTTAGTCACATCCCTCACTCCTGATCCCCTCATCACTTCCTCAGTGTTCCAGTGTTAGAATGAATGACCTAAATCCTGCCAGGGGCACTAGGATTGGCATGATAGGGAAGAGATGTGTCTGCTTTTGCGTCTTCCTCCCACTGGCTCCTCTGTTGGTCTCCTCTTCCTTTTCCCAGCATTAACTTGTTCTAATGACTTCTGCTCCTCCCCTTGCTTTTTCACACTATGCTGTTAAATAATGACAAAGATGTAAACTACAGCTCAATGAAGAGGCTAAAAATCCTAAACATAAATAAGAAACTTGATGTACCATCAAACATGGAGATGGAGACGATGGAGATGATGGAGATGATGGGGATGATGGAGATGATGGAGATAGGGATGATGGAGATGGATGGTGGTACAAAGAGAGATAGGAAGGTGGTCCTTAACCACACTCAGCTGGCCCTGCCCTCCAGGTACTCCTGTTAGGACTATGAGACAGCCTCTCCTACTCCATGCCCTACTTCTGTTGCTGGGATTAAAAGCCGACATTGAGATTTAAACATCACTATCTTAACGCCAGACTCAGTTTCTCTTTCTCAGCCCAGCCTTTTCCCTCCTATTTTTTCCTGCCATTTCATGTTCTAATTGCTCTTTGGGGGAACCATTCATCTTGCTCACTGGATATTCAATTAGAGCAAACCTTAGCAGCCCATCTTCCTTCCCCCTCCCTCCCAACATGCTACCCTTCAGGAAGCAATATATAACACCTTCCATCCACAGCAGCCTACTGGCCTCCCGCCATCTCCACCCCAAGTCCCCATTAGCTTCACAGAGGCAACTGAACAAATAAATCTCTCAGAAGGAAAAAAAGGGGAGGAAGTGCTGGTTCAGAACTAATGAAGGTCACCTCCCAGCCAGACTTCCCACTCCCACTCCTATGAAATGGAGCCCAGGACTAAGGAGGCAACTTCCTCCTCAGACAAGAATCCGGCATGCATCCATCAGTGCATGTGTGCCCTGGGTCCCTTCCAGGATTGCAGTGTATTATCATAGCCCTGCTCCTGAGAACATGGCTGGGTTTGGCCTTCACTCACAGCAAGAGCTTAGGGCTTGAAAGGCACACTGACTCTTCCTGAGGTAGAGAACACCTGCTCAGAGGATCGGGCAGACAATGCACTTCCTGGTGTGGCAGAGAGGAGTCAGTGGGCCACTGTGGCCTGGAAGCTGGAATGGTACAATCATCATGACAGGGGAGGGAAAATTGTCCCACCCAAGACTAGAGGTGACGAGAAGCCAAATCTATTTTTTTACTTGGATTTTTATTCATTGACATTTCTCAGAAAGGGAGCACACAACTCTAGGCATGCTTGGTTTTCTGCCAGGAACAGGTGAGAGACCAGAGTGTCAAGAGGACATTTCTTGGCTGGTCAGTTTCCTTTGCTATAAATAATTTGAGATAATTTATTACTAATGATGTCAATATTCCTATATTATAGCTACATGTTTTGCAATATGTCCTATATACACAGAAAATAGAGAAACATATGGCTGGGGAGACGGCTCAGCAGGTAAGAGTACTAGCTACTCTTTTGGAGGGCCTGAGGACAGTCCCTGGCATCTACGTGGCAGCTCACAACTGTTTGTAACTCCAATTCCTCTTTTGGCCTCTGCAGGTACCAAGTAGACTTACATACATGCAAGTAAACACTCATACACATAAAATAAAAATAAATACAATTTTAAAAGTAGAAAAAATATTTGTATCTCATTTTATGATTTAAAAAAAAAGCATGCAAGCAAGCAATTGCTGGCTGTTTTTCTCTATAGCAGGAGTATAGCACAGGTTTCCCAGGGATGCCTGGTCACTCTCCCCTGACTTACTGACAGCAGTCAGCCCTGGGCTAATCCAGCGAAGTGAGTGAAACCCACAGTCTTTCCATTTACTAATGAGCAATGATGTGGCTGTGGGAGCTCGCTAAGAGCAGGCCTAGCCTAATTCCTTTCCTTGGTCATTCTTCGACTGTAGTAAGTCTTCGCCAAGCCCACCTTGAGCATCACCTTCCCTTGCCCCCTTCAACGGGTCCCTCATCACAGTCCAGACCGCATTGCTTCTTGTCTGAATGACTACAACCAATTCATTACCTTTCCTCCTGAATCATGCTTGCTTCTCCCATCCATTCTTTTTTTTTTAAGCTTCAATTGTTTTATTTCAAGTGTATGAGTGTCTGCCTGCATCCATTTGTGCACCATGTGCAAGCCTAGTTCCCATGGTGGTCAGAAGAGGGCATCATACCTCCTGGAACTGGAGTTCTGGGTAGTTGTGAGCCACCACGTGAGTGCTGGGAACTGAACCTCAGGTCTCCTGCAAGTGCAACGAGTACTCTTAACCTCTGAGCCATCTCCAGCCCCATCTCCCCATCCATTCTTCATATACCATCAAAAGAGACCTCCTAAAATATAAACCATTGACCTCCTTCCCAAAGATGCACTCTGCTGAGATAAAAAAGCAAACGTAACAGCTCCAAAGCACTACACAGCCTGACCTGTGCCTTCCAGATTAGCTTCAATGCCTTACAGCTCTCCTGCACTCACTAAGCTCCAGGCTGGTCACCTTCCTATGCCTTTAGCATGCCAAGCTCCCCTGCTTTAAGACCCTTACATAAGCCACTCCCTCAGCCTGGAGACCCCTTCCTACCCTCTGCTTCTGTCTTTCTACATAATCTAATGCAGCTACGAGGCTCAGTCTTCCTCCATGGAATCTTCCCAGGTCTCCCAGTTGAAGCCAATGATGTCTCCCATTGTATTCCCTCATGACATTGCCCTACAGTACTTAGCCTGTTCTGCACATGTGCAGTTACTCTTATTGATGTTTTTATTTGTCCCGTTGTCAACGTGCATAATTCTTTTTACTTGAGAAGGTCCTTAAAGACACAGACCACATCTGTTTAGCTCAGCTTTGAGTATAATACTACTAACAGCCTAGACCTGCCACTTAAAAGGTGTTCAATGTTATTTTTGATGAATGAGTGAATGAAAAAATGAATTGCCTATGAGTGCCATCTTGACTGTGTGGGTTTCATCAAGGGAAACCACAGTCCTAACACCTTTTAAACATGAAGTATAAGTAGAAACTGAGGATCATCAGGGAGGGGATGGTGGCCTGAGCCATCTTATTCAATAGGAATGGTCAGTCTTTATTGCAAATTTTAAAGAAATTTATATGTCATAGACCTTTGGATCAGCTAGATTTGAGTACCAGTCCTGGATTTGTCATTTATTGATTCAAAGCCTCAATTTCCCTAAAATAAAATAACCAAGTACCTAAGTTGAAAAGTAATTACAAGCATTAAATATTAAAATACTCAGCCAAGCCTTTGGCTTTCAACACACAGTCAGGAAAGATAGCTGCTTTTGCTTTTCTTGTAAGTAAGGCTCAAAATAATACATAGTTTTTCAGCCACTGGGCTAGCATAGGTCAAATGCCCAGCCACTTATTTTTTCATTTGTTTTAATAATAAAACCAATAGCACAACTTTTCCCCAGAACATACATACACACACACACACACACACACACACACACACACACACACACACACACACACAGGCTGAATACATAGCCACTCAGTAGATAAGAATAGCCAGCGACTCAAGCGTATGCCAATGAAATGTAAGAAAATGACACACGTGATTTCCATGCCACTGGTCTAAAGGCATTTCCTGACTTCACTTCTTTTCTGGAAGAGAGACACTGTCAGGACCGGTTCCAAGTTCCTAGAGGAGGACCATACCCTGGGGAAGTGACCGAGCCACAACAGGAAAAGGATCTGGGTTTCACATGCCCCGGAAGTCACAGCTGCCCTGCCAGCGTCACCTGCTGGGCACTGGACTGTTGAGAGTAGAGAAGACACTTCTCGCTTATTCAAGAGATACAGCTTCAGATTACCTCCTGATGGCACAGAGCCTGATTCACTGGACTTCTTACTTTGAAAATGGTTGGGAACTAAGAACAATAGTACTGGGACTCACAATTCTTTCAGTCGAACTCTGCTTTTCACACTGTGCTATTAAGGAATGTTGTATGGAAGGTATTAGTCGTTCTCTTGTTACCTACCCCGAACATTAAAAATGTCATTTCATTTTAATCTGCATCTTAAGTCCATCAACAAGACTGAACCTCACTCTCCCATAGAACCATAGAACCTTGGCAGGTCACTCTAATTACTGAGCCTCAGTTGACCCATCCTTAAGAGGAGTTGTATTATTCCTCGCAGCCTCACACATTCATGAGTAGCCTGTGAGGGAGCAGTGAGCTGGAACGTGCCATGCACTGAGGGATGTCCACGACACTCTCCATCCCATCCCTGCTCTAATCCTCTGAAACCTCCAGGGAGCTGGCTCTCACTCATGGGCCCCAGCAGTGAGAGGGAAAACAGGCATTTCTTTCAATACCAGTGGTTACCTGAGCTGTGCCCACTTGCCTTGCCTTTCTTCCAGCTGCTTAAGCTCTTTCTAATGAGGATGCCACCCTGGAGCAGATCACAGTGTGAGCTTGCAAAGCGGCTCCTGGAACATATTTTCCAAGTTGGGAGCCAAGGTGAAAGATGTTCCCTGGGGAACACACCAGAACAGGGGGATGATAGAAAAACGCTTAACCTCTGGAATCCAGCTCTAGCCCTGATGCTGGGCATTCTCTGACCATTTACCCCATTTATGCTATCTCTAAACTCCATTCTGGAAAGTTACATGGGTTGAATCGGTTAATTTGGAAGTTTCTTTTCTGGTTCTACAATTCTGTATGGTTCTGGGGCATTACGGAGAAAAGAATTTGGTAGGATGCTAGACGATGGGGACTCATTCACTCATATGCTTGTTTACTTTCTTTAGTAGGACCCCGTTGGTCCCTACTAAAGCACTATGTGGGTGAGAAAGAAGGGACCAATCAATTTCCTAGGGACTGAAGGAGAAGGACCACTCTCAGCCTGACACTAAAAGAAACCAGAAAAAATACATGAAAACTAGAGGTTTGTCACTGTGTAGTTAATTATATCCCTGGAGGTAGTCACACAGCACACTTGGGTGCCTGATTCAATGACTCTATTCATTCATCTGTTTTTCAACATGACCCTGAAGCAATAATGGCTGAAATAAGAGAAATCACCAATGTTTAAAAATAAATGATGGCTACAAACCTCAGCTTGCTGAATTGCAAAGACCAGAGAATTTCCATGTAAGAACCAAAACGATAAGACAAGAACATGTGCACGGTAGAGTTTGAACAGACATCTGGGTTGTTGCCCACGATCTGTCACTAGTTGTAAGATCTATGTAACTCTGACCAAAGCGTATTCCCTCTTTGAGCCTTGGTTTCCTGTCCTTTAAAGTTTGGGTTGAACTTTGTGGTCTCCAAGGACACTTCGGGGTCTGATGTTAGACGATGCTGCCCCTGATGTTATCCCAGGAGGTACTGTTCCCTTCTAATAACAGCAAAATAGGAGCACCTCAAAGCCAAGTGCAACACATGGGCTTCCTATGCATGCCTGATTGAATTACTAAAAGCCAAGCAGGTCCTTACTGGGGAGTCTAGGAAATTGTTGGCGATCCTGGATAGATTTCTGAGGTTAGTGCGCAGTTGTCCTTGGCTCACATGCACAACCCTCCAGAGTTCCCTTGGCGTTGTGATAAAGTGTGATGAAGTTCGGCTCTGCAGAAAACAAGCCTGAGCTTCCCCTCAGGCGAAACACTCCTCGGCAAAGGAGCCCTCTACCGTGTCAAGTGAGGGAAGTGAATTCATTCTTTGATTCTGTGGGTTTTTTTTTTCCTCTGTAGTCATTTTTTTTTTAAAAAATTGTATAGAGCTATAGAAGCAAACCTGAAAAAAGGTCTTGAGCTTCATCTGACAGTTATAGGTTATTTGTATTATACTGGGGACTGCCTGGGAGCATCTGGCAATGGTGTGTGTGTGTGTGTGTGTGTGTGTGTGTGTGTGTGTGTGTGTGTGTGTGTGTGTGTGTAGACAGGCTCATGTATTGTTGTTGAGAGAAGAACCAGGTTGGGAATCTCCTTCTCTGAGGTCTTCTGAGATGATGGAACCTATCAAGTAGATCACACAAGGATTCCCAGCATTTTGCTTTAACTGGTCTTCAAGTCTACATAAAAGCCAGTTAGAGCCAGGATGTCAATCATGATACAAAGAGGATAATGTGAATTTGGTTCATTCAAACTCAGGACTGAAATTGGGAAGACACAGAAGTTAGTCATCATCAAAAACCTATTTATGTTCTACCTATGGAGATAAGAACTTCTTAGGTATTTTCTTGTCCTTCAGATTCATTTTTCTGTTTCTTAACTAAGAATATGTATTTGTGTCTGAATGTGGGCATGTGCACATGACTACAGTTTTCCTCAGAGACTAGAGGTGTTTTGTGATGACTGACCCAATCACTAACAACAATAGATTAAGGAAAGGTAGGCTGATTTTTGCTAATGGTTCAGAGGTTTCTTTTGGTCCGTGTTTGCTTGGTCTCATGTGTTTGTGAAGAACATCTTGGTTGTGATAGTCTATGATATGGAAGGTCTTGATTCATGACAAACAGGAAACGGAGATAAAAATCAAAGGACCATTGAGAAGGTAACGTGAAGACCCACCCCTAGTTACCTACTGCCTCCATTTAGATGCCACCTTCCAAAGTTTCCAGCACCTCCCAAACAGAGTCATCAAATAAAGACCAAGTCTTTTGTACACTAGTGTTTTTTTTTGAAGAGTATGATTTCTATCTACATCATAACATCACATTTACACATGCACTTGTTTATAACTCGTTATGCCTATTTGTGTCTATTTTATAGATAAGGAAAACAGAGCTTAGAGATGTGATCTGACATTTATAAAAGAAACAATTGAAACTCATCCCTTACTGACTTGTAAGGCTGAATTTTTCTACAAAATCAATCCATTGTACAATGAATGTGTGGGACACAAATTGGAAGGAACCACAGACATCACTGCATCAATGATAAAAGACTATCTGAGCTGTCTGAGCCCGTGAGAAAAACTGACGAGAAAAGAAGGCAGAATGTCATATACTTTACCGCATGTGGCATGCCCTCACCTAGAAGAGTTAAAATTAAGAGGCCAGTTCTTAGCCTTGTCTCTCCAGCCTCTTATTTCTGAGCCCCGCAGATCTTGACTTCTCTGTATTTCAAGGCGATGTCAACGTCTCCTTGAGAAAACAAAAACAAAGGTGCTCGGTAAGTAAGTAGACGGTAAATGAATGAATTACCATAAAGCCATTCATTCCAGGTTCATTAATTACTGTCGCCTCATTCATCAGCTGTGTTGCCTAATTTACTTTAGAGGGTCAGCTGTCATCAACTCCCGAGAGTTTACACAGGATTGAGATAATTAGTCCCCAAGCCTGGAGGGATAGGAGACTGTCTTGCTCTCTTGAAGAGCTGTGCCCGACAAACCTGGAAGCCACCATCAAAATGAGCTATTGCTTGAATATGGGTGGAGGGATAGACCCTTATGCAATTCTGGACCTGCACAGATCTAGAAGAGGGTATGTTTTGAAAAGATGAGATGAGATGGTCCCTTCACCGTGTTGAAGACATGAATCTAATTAGTCTTCTCTCCAAATTCTCACTAAGGTAGAAGAAATTTTGTGACAAGCTATCCACAGCCCAATGTAGTAAACCCAGCCAGCCTACCATATAAGAAATACCCCTGGTATAGTCTAAGGAAGCCCCCTTCCCATTTGCCCCTGACAGTAGTTGGCTGGAAAGTCACTTCTTTGGGCTGAATTTTTACTGTTGTTCTGGAACAGAGGCAATTGATGGATTAAGAACTAGTGAAAGGCGAGTTCTAATGGCGCTGAAAAGGATTTGCAGCCCAGAACATGAAGGCCTGAGCATGTTCTGAGATTGCATCAGCACTAATGGGCAGTTGCCTGGTAAACATCTCAAATTATTGAAACGTTGTTCTCTCTCTCT
>CABHPQ010001901.1:32059-59559 GCA_902168405.1 Peromyscus aztecus
TTTTCAATCTAAGCCTAGATTTGGGAGTTTTACCTTTTTGTCTCATTTTAGTTTGATGCGGCTAGTTTTTATGCCCCACATTACAAATCTCAAAAATATTTTTAATAATATGCCTGTAATTCACTATATTCCTATTTCTAAGAACTGAGCAATCTACAAGCATAGAAATCAGAAACTCTGTTCTTCTTCCAAGACCCTGATGAAAAGTAAGAAATGCAGACACACATTCAGGCTTCTATAGATGTTGCTCAGCACCTGACACAGATTGGCCCCAGACTTTGAGACAGCCCAGCCTCAAGCCAGTCTGTCTTCTGTGGCACATTTTCTAGGGGACACTCTCTAGATCTGGAGACCTATGGCTTCTAGGTTAAGGACTGAGAACCACCTGATTAATCATCTAGTCCAGAAGAGACCTACAACAGCTGCTTCTTTTTCTCATCAGGAACAGACTCAGAATAGTCAATAACATTCAAGTACATTCACCAACATGTAATATAATATTTAGCTATTTAATTCAGCCTGTGATTATCTTTCTCCCCATTTGCCCATATCCAGTACCCATTCAATTTTGTGGGACACTTCAAAGCTTGCAAGATTCTAACCCCTGATTCACTCAGTATGTTGATAGGTACTTTATCAGATTAGGTCTGAATTTAAATAGGGCCTGGTTGTTCTTGTGGCTGTTTGTCTATTCTTCCATGGAGGGCTCAAGTAGACACATTTGGAGTCTATTAATTGGACTCCGTCTCACACGCAACACACATGGAAACTTCCCCTCCTCCTTAATCTGTTTCTGGGTAGCACAAAGTTGTACTCCTCTTGAGACCACCCAGTGAGGTCAGCAGGCAGCATCCTTCTGTCAAGTCATGTCCCTCACACCTTCATTAGCTTAGACCCTGAAACCAATTAGCAAATTTTAAAAGACTGTACAATTTCAGAAGTGGGAGGGGATTCTGAGAGTCTTGGTGCAGGTCCCTCTCACAGAGGGACCAGGACCTAATGAGTTTTACATAGCACACACATGATAGAGATGAGTACCAGTCTCTTTTGCCTGACCCCTGGCAGGTGGTCCTCAATTACACATGAGCAATTTGCAAAACCTTAGTAGTTGGCCTCTTGGACATAGTTCAGTGAGGGAAGGCTTTGCAGTACAAGTCTGTGTTTGATTCCCAGGTCCCAGTGGAAGGAGAGACTCAGCTCCCAAAGGCAATCCTCTGACCTTCGAGTGCTCAACCATGGCACATGTACTGTGGTGGGGCCATGTCTGCATCCACAGATACACACATCAGACACAAACACAGAGACCTACTAAATAGAATAGAAATCAAAACTCGGTAGTATATTAGAAGCCATTATCAACGAGGCAACTGATTCTTATTGAGCAGTGGTGACATTTTAGGTAACTCTGCCTTAAGGGCACTCTAAGTAAGGGGCCTGAATCAGAAGCAAACACAGCTCTTAAAGATTCTGTTGTGCTAAGCTTGGCCCTGGCTCCTTCCCCTTGTCATTCCTACAATCACCCTAGTTCCTCCTCAGTAGAGTAACAAACAACTGGGAATGGCGGGTGTTGTTTTTGGGTTCTTGAATGAAATAATCTATGTACTGTTCATAATACCCTTATAAAATAAGCACTGTTATAATCATTTCTGTTTTATAGATATGGAAACTGGGGCACAGAAAAAGGTCAGGAAGCGTTCTAAACCTGCATAGTGCTAAAGGGATTCCTCCCCAAAAGGCAAGGCTCCTAAGGTTGTGATTTTAACTGTTAGGGAAAATGCTCCCTCTTGCTCACAAGTGACTTGGAAGGATGTCCTTATCAAGGTGTCTGCCTCTTCCAACAGAATATACCTCCTTAAGCTGATGCAGCTGAGTTGATAAGTTTCTGGGCACTAAGGAAGGTAAAATGAGCTACCCCTCTGAGAGGGAGTCCTTTGGCAGGGACTGCTGGAGCAGAAGTCTCTGCATGAACTTCTCAGTCAGCCTTGTTCACATACAGGTGCCATGCAGGACATAGTAAAGATTTTTCTCAAGAGAGCTAACCTTGTCCTCTTCCTCACATATTGATGTGAGTGCAGTGTTCCAGGAATAATAAAACCCTGTGCCCGAGAGGACCTGATGATCATTTCTTCCTTCTTAAATCCCTCCATGCAAGCAATTTCATACTGAGGTAATGCAGAACCTTCAACTCAGTGGTGCCCAGGTGTAGACCAAAGCCTCATGTATGTTGTCCTATTTAGTGACCACAGATGGCTTTTACAACCTCATTTCACACATGAGGAAACATCTTAGAGAGCCAACTACATGTTATCAAACATCTCCACCAAGAGCCAGTTTGTTTGGTTTTAAAGTCCTGCTTTCTTTCCCCTGTCCTTTCCTATCATTCCCCACCACCTCCTCCCTCCCTCTCTTCTCCTCACTCCCCCCCCCCCCCCCGTCTGCTCCTCTGCCTTGATTTTGGAATTACCTTATATTCTCTCACATCTATTAGCCTATTTTAGGGTGTGGGTCCTCCAGGAGGGAATGATGTACGCAGTTCACAGGAGCCAGATGAAGGGTGATGGAATATACTATATTCATCAGGCTTTACTGGAAGTTGACTAGAATGAGGACTAGACTTAGATCCTGGAGATGTGCAGCATCCTTAGAAAGGTACCCCGTTGCTGAGTGCCCATATCCATATCTGCAAATTAGAGGAACTCAGGAGAGCTAGGGCTTTTTCTGGAAGTTTGTACATTTCACATGAGTTTTCAAATGCATTGGTAACATCCTGTCCACCATGTCTTCTTAATTGTATTCAAATTACTTAGAATTGAAGACTTGCTCTATGGATTTTGGAGAAATGCATATTAAAGTCTTACATACTGTCATTTGGTTTTTCTGTTTTGTTTGTTGTCTTTCTTCTTTCTGTCTGGGTTTTGTTCTCTCTGTTATATTCCCTGTCAATACACACGTAGTACCAAGTGTTTGGGTTTTAGTTAGATCCAACTTTGTCCTGCATTCTCCCTCCTCCTTTCCAGTCTTTCTGGGCTATCGAATCTGGTGTCTGTATAGGGGCACCATCTTTCTTTGGATTAATGTTTTGATATTATATAGGGTTTTTATATATATTTGCTAGCACTTTTTGGGTCAGTCCTGAGTCCTTTAGACTCCTTTATCTCATTGTACTCATTTATATATTAGTAAATAAATAGATAACTAATGAGTGTCTTTGGATTTGTCTCTTTCCTGGTTCTCCTTTGTCTCTTTCCTGGCATTCTTCAGAATTGATTGATATTTTCCTGTCCTCTGGGTTGGTGAATCTGTGACTGTCATAGAGACAACACACAAACTCAAATTTTTAAGACATTATCCTTTATTTTATTTGTGTAAGCGTTTCTCCTTCAGTATTTTTGTGTGCCATGTGCGTTCCTGGTACACACAGAGCCACAAGAGTGCTCAGACACCCTCTAAAACTGTCCTTACAGTGAGTCTCCAAGTGGGTGCTGTGAACTGAATCCGGGTTCTCTGCAAAAGCAGTAAATGTTCCTAACCACTGAGCCTTCTCTCCAGTCCCCTAAACTCCAATGTTTAAAGTCTAATATGTACAAGTATTTTTATTATTTTCCAAAGAATGCAAGGATGTCTGGATCCTTCATCCATTCACAGCTCACGTGTCTTTCAGGCTGTGATGGTGATTTAATTCTACAAGACACGGCACAGTTCCACTGTTAATACACAGTCATATTCCTCTCATACTAAAGGTTTATGTTGCCTTCTGTCTCTTTTTTCTCATCTCTATCTTTCATATGAAGTCATTTTCCCCATGCTGGAACAACTGCCATTAACATTCCATTACTGCACAGCTTTCAATAATGAACTACTCAAATTTCAATAGTCAAAGCAACTTTATTTCAGCTATTTTGAAGAATATGTCTTCCTAGATAAAAGATTTGAGATAGCCAGCCATTTTCTGCTGTACGTTAATGCTCCGTTGTTGCCTCACCACCATATCTTCTGGCAGTAATTGAATATAAAGTGTGTTTTACCTTTGGTGGCTTTTTTTCTTTCTATTTTTGTTTTCAATGAATTTGTTACAATTTACCATAAAGAGTATGCTTTTCTTTATTTATACAAATCCAGTTTTGCTTATTTCCTTGGGTATGTGAATTGGTGTCTTTCATCAATTTTGGAACACTTTGATACTGTTTCATTGACTTTCCTGGTGGAACTCCAATTATACATGTGTTAGCTCTTCACTCAGTGTATCATGTTTCATGTTCTCATTTGTATTTACCAGCATTTTTGTGTCATATATTTGCCAGGATATTTTCTACTGATCTTCCTCCTATTGACTAATACTTATTTTGTGTTACAATATCATAATAATGCTTAATTTCTGTTGGAGTTTTTCAGTTAATAATATTTACATTTTGTTATTGTTTAGATAAATGTTTCCCCAAAGAACCACATATTAAAGAATGGATCCTGAGAGTGGGGATAGTGGAAGGTGGTGAAGTCTTTAAGGAGTGAGGACTAACTGGAGACCCTAGGTCACTGGGGAGCCTAACCCCTTCTTTATTCATTTTCATGGTTTCTTGAAGTAAGCAGTTTTGTTCAACCACACATTCCTGCTGTGATCTGATGTCTCACCATAATCCAAGAGCCATGGAAATAGAAAGTTGAACAACACACAGTTGATTCTTATTCTCATTAAACTCATTATCTTGCTCTACACAGATTTTCAACATGATAAATTATTTTAAAGTCTGTGTGTAGTGAGTTCAATACGGGACTATCCTGAGTATACTTTTTGTTGTGTGTTTTTTTTCTTTACACCTTTGATTATTTGAACATATTTCTTGATGATTCGTAGCTAAGGATAGAGATTGCATACAAAGAATTGTACCAATCATTTGAAGCATGATGTTCTTTTTATTTTTTTAAACAATAAAGATTTTCTTTTGTCTTTAGCATGCAATCAGACTGAGAAAAGTTCATCTTTGGATTAATACTTGAATTTCTTCCATTATAAAAGTGTTTCTGCTTTGTTTCCCTGCTGGCACTAAGGGAGGCCTCCTGATACCCAGTACCAAGAACCATTCCTTCTCAGTGAAGCTTAACTCCAATTTCCATGTCTAGAACCTGGGGAGACTGTTCAAGGCTCATGTCCTTTGTGTGTTCTCAGTCACCATTTACAAATCAGCTGTGTGGTGAGGCTGACCCTCTGTCTTCCTGCTCCTCCCCTTTCTAGAGCTCCTGGTCCCTCACATTCACATGTCTTTGGCTGCTACCTGGTTATTTCAAAATGCTCTCATCTTCATTCAACTCTTAATTGTGGGAATTTCAGATACAAGGAAAGGTTATATTATAGTGATCAGTCATATCCACAGACCAGACTCCACCATTTGAATTTTATAATTCTTGATTTCTTATATGCCTCTCCATCTACCTATCCCCCTGTTCACCAATTCATCTCATTTTTTGGTGAATTTCAGGATAAATAAAGGACATTTCTCTTTAAATACTTCTGCATGCATTTAATTAAGTTGAGTTCAATATTGCTTAATGGATATTTCTCATTAGATGCAACAAATACATAAAATAAATTGCATAAACCTTAGATGAACATTGACTGTTTTGACAAATGTGTACATTATAATCTAAGGCTCTATCATTCCAGGAAGTTCTTTAGTACCTCTTTCCAGCCAATACTCACTCCTCACACCACAGATGTAAAAATATAATATTTTTGTCAATAGATTCCTCCTGTTGGCTACTATAGGACTTCCTAAGAATGACATCAGGAGGGCTAGAGATGGTTCAGAAGTTAAGACCATGTGCTATTTTCACAGAAGAATCAAGTTTAATTCCCAGTACCCACACCAGGCAGCTCACATCCACCTGTAAAGTCCAGCTTCAGAAGATCTAGCACCCTCTTCTGGTCTCCATGGACACCTTCACTCCCACATGCACATACGTACACACAGGCAAACACATATACACATAATTTTTTAAAACTAGTTTAAAAAAGAATAGGGTCAGATATTTTCTATAAAATATCTTTAACTGGGCATAACATCTTTGATTTCACTCTCATTATTCTGTGTATTGATAGTTTTCCTCATTATTGCTGAGAAAGTTTTCTATTCCTCAACATCTAAGAGCTTGTTTTTCCTTTCCTCCTCTTATGGATTTCTAACTTAATTCTATATTCATTCTTTGAATTCACTGGGATATGATCTCTGTCTAGCACTCAGCTTGTTGTGCTGAACAGACCACACATCCTTGAATGTGTATCTTGCACAAATCAGTGTAGCATTCTGCAAATAGCCATTAGATCAGAATTGCACATGGGACCAGGTTTTCTTTACTGACATTTTTTATTTTCTGTTCTCATTTCCTAAAGGAGACTACTGAAATCTCAAGTAGGACTGGGAATTTTATTTTTCTTCCTCATCTTAAGTTTTTGCTACTTCATGTGGTCCCAACCATGGCCTGCTCTTAAACTAGAAACCCAAAACCCTTAACCACAAAACAAAGACAAAGACAAAAGGAACTTTCACCCTGTAGTGGTTTCTTTGAAATGTCAGCCCCTTTGCAGAGTCCATTTACCTTCACCCTCAAGTCCTGGGACATAGTTTTTAACTGTTGGAGAATTGGTCATCTAGAGCTTCTGCAGCAAGGCCATAAGTGGAACCTTCAAATCATTTTTAAAGTATTTTCCCAGCTTTTAAAGATATTCTTGATGGAAAGATTTCATGTATTACAAATTGGCCTCCACAGCCAGAAGTCAAGTTTCACAATAAATTTAGTCAAGGAAAGTTTTTATATCTTGTGGAGTTTATATCTCCACAAATAGATATAATGCATTAACACAACATAAGTATCACTATTAAATTTAAAAATGTTTATCCATGCACAACCCAAAATAGTTTTACATAACATCAGTGGCACAGACTTTGAGAAAGTATCCATGTACTGAAGAGATTGGGTCACTAGCATGTGAATCTCATATTAAGAAGGTATCTTGAAGGCCAAGCTCCAGGGGTCTAGTCAATGAGAGAGAGGAGGGATTCTATGAGCAAGGGACATTGAGATCATGATAGGGAACTGTACAGAGATGGCCAAGCCAAACTAGTGGGGACTCATGAACTGTGGACCAATAGCTAAGGAGCCCCCATGGGACTGGACTAGGCCCTCTACATAGATGAGACAGTTGTTTAGTTTGAACTGTTTAGGGGGCCCCCTGGCAGTGGAATTGAGACTCATCCCTGGTGCATGAGTGAGCTTTTTGGAGCCCAGTGCCTATGGTGTGACACCTTGTGCAGCCTTGGTGCAGAGGGAGGGGTTTGGGCCTGCCTCAACTGAATGTGCCAGGCCCTGCTGACTCCCCATGGGAGGCCTTGCCTTGGAGGAGGTGGGAATAGGGGGTGGGTTGGGGGGAAAGGCTGAGGGGTGGAAGGAGGGAAGAGAGGGGAATCTGTGGTTGGTTTGTAAAATGAATAGAAAATTTCTTAATAATAAAAAAGAAAAGAAAAGAAGGTATCTTGACTGATGAGCTAACCAAACAACCCTGAACCCCCTACACAGTATCACTTCAAGGCAGTTTTTGTTTGCTTGTTTAATAATTTATTTGTTTTTATTCTATGTGCATTGATGCTTTGCCTGCATGTATGTCTATGTGAGGGTGTCAGATCTTGGACAGTTGTTAGCTGCCACATGGGTTCTGGGAATTGAACCTCAGTCCTCTGGAAGAGCAGCCAGTGCTCTTAACCACTGAGCCATCTCTCCAGTCCCTTGCGGCATTTTGATGCCTAAGATCACTCAGTGAGAGAGAACAACTCAAGAGCTGTGGAGGAGGCAAGTGGTTCTATTTTGGGAAATTCTGCATATCAGAAACACCACCTTTGACTTCACTTGGCATCAGCACCCCGGAGCTCCCACCCACCTACCTGAGCTCCACCCTGGAGATCTTGTAGATCAGCCAGCTTTTGTTGGAAAATGAAACTAAAAGTTCTACCAAATATTCCTTTAGTAACATGGATCTTTTGGTCATTTTTTTAAATATAGAGAAGAGAAGATGAAGAAGCACAAGACAACAATGGTTGAAGGTGTTGTTGTTGTTGTTGTTGTTGTTTGGGTTTTTTTTTTTTTTTGGTGGGAACCTTCTAAGGTCATCTGCTATAACCATCAACAAATTGGACAGAGGTCATCTAAGGGGAGAGAGCCCCACTTATCTAAGGTTCTGCTTTGCTCAGTTATAGTTATAGCCAACAACAATCTGAACATCTTAGATGGAAAATTCCAGAAATATAAAACTCGTAAATTTGAAATAGCTTTTATGATAGTCCATTGCTCTGATTGTTCTGGTTTGTTACTGGATATTAATCTTACTGGATTTTATTTCCATGTTAAATTTTATCGTAGGCATATGTGCATAGAAAACAACACATGCAAACATACTTTGAGGTTTTAGGCATCCTCTAGGGGGCTTGAAATCCCTGAGAAGGGGGAAGGACCACTGTAAAGCCCTCTTTTCAGGAAGAGCTAACCCTATGTCACCAGCCCTAAGACAGCAGTCATTTCACATTTAAAGCTATATTTTCACCTCCTTTGATTAAAATCCTTCCAGTTCCCACTTTAACCTTGCCTTCTACATTCTAAGTTACTCTTTTCATTTTTGGCCAGTAGTTCACAGTGAGAACAAAATAAAGGAAATGAAATATTAACATAACTTGCAGTAAGTAAAAGAAGGGAGTAAAAAGAAATGGCTGGAGATCAAGAGTGGTGCACAGTGTACCCTGGAGGAAACAGCCTTGTGTCTCTAGGGGCTGTATGGGAAGAACAGAGAGCATTCCGGGAGTCAGGAGCATGGGTACCACACACTCCCTGATGAGTCTGATCCTCTGTGTGTTCTCAGGCAAGTTCCTTCATTTTCCTGTATGATACTGACTTCCAATGTGAAATGGAGGACTGGACCAGGGAACTCTCAGGCTCCTTCCAACTCTAAAAGAATGCAAGCCATTCATGCACCGGTTCCACATGGCAGCCAGTCTCTGTTTTCCAACTTGAGATAAGGGGTGTGGACCAGTGTGTCATCTTGTGATCCCCTGCCAGGTCTGATTCCATTGTCATTAACCACAGACTCCCTGCTAACTCTGGGAAAAAGTCATTGCATTTGGTTTATGAATGTCTGTGTAGAAAACTGAGTATTTCCAATTCTGCTGTTTGACTCTCCTGGCTGCTTTATCAAAGGTGTCCCTGGGGTCAGATGGGGAGGTGAATGGGTGAAGAGACAACTGCTGTTGTCATTTGCTAAGTGACTCTCTCCACTTCAAAGGATCTAATGTCTAATTTTTGGACTTGTTATTGCAAATTGCTTGTGGGAGAGCTCACAGAGTGAGAAAAGAACCAATAGAGGTTTCTCATCCTTGTTTGGAGGCAGAGAAGAGGATGTGATGAAGCAGTGATGTGCAAACCATGTGCTCTGTGGTTGTTATCTGGAAGCAGCTCCAGATTTTGAAGCTTGGCCACAGGAAGACTTCAAATGCTGACATTTAAGTCTGTGTCTATACTGGACGGACAGACATTGGTATGAATTACCAGTTGCTACTGGATGGGATTCAAATGGTAACACATGTAACAAAACATCCATTGTCCACAGGTTCAGGTTCAAATTGTATAGTTCTGGGTAGGCATTCACTTATTACAGTCTCGAGACTCAACCATTTTCTTCCTCCATGTCTTGATTCTGCAAATGCAAGTAGTTTTGATTTAAATGTCTTTTCAGCCATTGGAGCAAAGCCAATGGTCTAACCCCTTAGAAAAATTTATTATAACTCTGGCACTGAAGGCTTTGTCTAGCATGCCTGTGAGAGTTCTCTTACCCAAGCTGTCATGAACAGTTACGTAGGTGTGTCTTACACAGTGAAACCAACAGGGAGGATGGCTCGATGCTGAAATCACTCTTTCTTCTGTATGTCAAGTCAGCACCCTGGAGTAAGACACGTTCACCTATCTGGTCCATAGGTAGACTGGACCAAATCCCACTCGCAGCCTCTATTGCCCTTCTCTCATACTCCCAGACAACCTTGAGCCCTGACAAACTGCTTCTAACATTTCTATAACACTCTCTTCTGGCCCCCACGGGTACTTGTTCATGTGTGTACACACATAGAGACACACACATATACACAAATAAAAATAAGTCTAAAAAGAAGTTTGTAAAAGAAACTCTACATGGCACAGTATAATAAGTACTTTTCTGGTTGCTGTGACAAAATATTTCAGGATTACTACTCTATTGTTATAAGAAGGAGCTGAGCCTTAAGCTCTCTCGACATACATCCTTTCTGGTTCCTTCTAAGTGTTCAAGGTATTCCTCAGCTGACAGACATCTCTCACAGAAAAGACCATTAAGTTAGGGATTTAAAAATTAGCTGTCTCTATTGATTCAACCCTCAGGCCTCAACTGTCTATAAGGTTGCACCAAAGTTCTTGGAGCCTGAGTCCATAGTGAACAAAAAGAATTGCACATGTTTCAAAACATCTAGATTGATGTGACTTTTCCCTTTCATCCTGACATTTGGTGGCCTCTAAATACAACTAGTGGAAGGCTCAGGTTAGCATGCTCAGAGTGGATACAGCTCAGCAGTTGAATAGAAGGCTCGGGGTTTCTCCGTTTGCATAATCGAATCTGCGAAAAGAAACACTGGCATCCGTGATAGGAGGACAGTCTATGGGGCATTTTATTGACCAAAGATGGAATTAATGGCAATGCCACATCTATGTCAAACACACACAGTAAAACTTTATGGTTCCTCTCCACGAAATATTCTGTTTATGTCACATGGGTCTAATCTAATGCTTTTTTTTTTTTTTTGGTTTTTACATTTTTTTCTTCCCATCCCCCACTCTCTTCCCTGTCCTCTTTGTCTCCTGAGACCTATTCCCTTTGGAAATGCATTAGTTACCTAGGAAACCTTAATGCCATTTTTTTTAATGAGTGGAGTTTGGTACAACATAAAGCTAATTTATAGGGTGGTTAGGAATTCGTGTCGTAACTAGTGAAACAGGAGACTTCATTATGACTTCTAGATCCACCTGTGTGGCAGGGATACATACCTCCACTCTATCATTACAGGTAATTTTTTTGAGGCCTAATTATAAATATGCATTCTATTTCACAAAGTGAGTTGATTCATTGTTGTTCCATGTAATGCATTAGATTGTTCAGCATAAGCCCCAGAACATAATTAGTGATCACAACAGGACAGTAACACACTAGGAAATCTGTTAACAGTGGAAGGATGTGCTGGAATTTCCTCCTAAATGATGAGGTGATTCTGCCCCAGAGGCGAGGAAGGAATGAGAATTTTAAACCCTTCATCTATGTCTCTGACGAGGTCCACATTCAGAAATTAAATAAATTCTAAGTATGTCCACTACTTCATTCTGCTCATTTCTTACTGTCTGAGAACACACACACACACACACACACACACACACACACACATGAAATTACATTAGTGAAATATGGATGGAACACAAATAATAGGTATTTTTCTTTCTAATGACCGGCACACTCACCAGTGGGGGTGCCAAAGATGTCAGTGTGAGGACCACAGAACTTGGATCTGGGGTTTGCACTATACCAAGCACTGTGTGGTGAGTTTTAAATCACTGGGTTCATTTGGTTTTCATAGTGCACCTGTGGGATGGACATCATTTCACCAACTCTGGATGGGCTTTGATCACCTAGGAACCCTGCCTAAACACACATCTAGCAGGCTGAGGGAACAGCAACAGCATGAAACACAGATTTGTCAGACTACAAAACTGACCCTTTCGATGAATTCTACTTTCTTGTCTCTTTGTGTGATCTTTTGTTTGCTTGAGTATTTTCTGTCCCTCTAATGAAAGTCGCTGAAAAACTAGGGAACTGAGTTTCTTCGGTGACTGTGTGTAGGGGGGAGTCTGAGAAGATGTTAGAATATCGTAATATGTTCATTATGTTGAAATTGGTCCTTGAAGCAAAGATGGGCTTGGAAGACCTCTTAAAGCTAAGCTTACTGAATAAGTATAGACACATCATCCAGTTTCCAGGGACAGCTGATCTCCTTTGGGGAGAAAAAAAGAAAAGAATCCCGGCAAATAATGTCTCATAAATGCTCCAGGACATTTGGGAAGAGCTGCTAACCAGCAGATTAACCTATGTGCTTACTGCTTAACCAAGGTGTAGCTGTGTATTGCGTGGGGAGCCAAGCTAACATGATGCGTCACATTCCCCTGACCCTAAGTTCCCATTTCTAATGCAAACACCTTTTGCATTCACTTTGTTTTAGAACTGTAGACTTTCTGACTCCATCATCTGGAACAGCTGTCTGTATGAGTGGGGGTGGAGACTGAGACCAAAAGCAAGCCCAGGGGCTCTAGCTAGTCAGCCCTAGTACCCTCCAGCAACACAGGCAACTTGCAGATATTTTAGGATCAGCTAAGGTATGTTATTTATACAAAGGCAAGTAAAAGAACTGCAGTGAAGGCTAGCCATGTGAGCCAAGGCTAGCTGCATAAAGAAGCTTATCTTTGTTGTGTATAGTCAAACAGGACCATTAGGTCCCATACATTCATTTCCTGGGTCAATATTTCACTGTGAATTAACCATATGCTATTGCGGCATGAGGGACCCTTTCCACCCTAGGTAAGCATAAGACATTCACTGAGCTGAAACAAGAGAAAATACCATTTTCCAGGAGGCTCAGATTCATTTCCACCTTTTCACTTTGTTTCTGTTTTGCGTTTCAACCACACTGTGGCGCTATTACAAAAGATAAAGGTAGGCCAAAGGCAAGCTCTAGGAATTCGCCTTAGGAGAGTGTTGAAAGGGGCTTTCAAAAAACTGACCGGGGCTCCTGCTCTCGCAGACTGCTCTCAGGACTCGGCGCCTGGAATACAATCGGGAGAAAAGACAAACCCTTTGACGCAGCAAAGGTGTTGTCAACAGGTTGGTGGCCAAAACCAGGGAGTCTGCTTAGAAAGGCCACTACCTAGCGAGCTAAGACAGGACTGTCTGTGGAGTAAGCACACTCCACAGCTTCTTGCCCTGTCTTCTCTTAACTCTAGCTATCTATAGGGCTCTTAGCTCTGGTCGTTCTGCAAAAAACTTAAACTCTCCATTTAGAAACCTGGGTTTGCCTAGAAGTCACTAGGACTCTGGACGGGCTTTTAGCTACCTGTAAGCGAGTGTGTCTTTCTGCCTCTTTTTCTGCCCAGCGTCCTCTTTAGACATCTGAGCTCCTACAAGTCCACGATGCCTTTGCATCTACCCAGAGAAGGGAGGACCTTTAGCTTTTCAGTGGAAAGAAACAAGGAAGGAGAAGAATGACTGCCTGCTGGGGGAAGAAAATCCTCAGATAGGTCTTGCATAAAGAAAAGGACAACCGTTCTCCACACGGGTGGGGGTTGATGGGGGCGGAACAGTTCTCCTAGGAAAGTGCGTTTTTTGCCCCCTGCTCTTGCCTGGGTCTCTCCCTGATCCCCTCCCCCCCAACACACACACACACACACACACACACACACACACACACACACACGACACCGCACATATTTGGCAAGATTAAGGTGTCACCTCTCATATTACAAGGCCTGTTGACTGCAGGCGGAGACAGACCCTCCTGCACCCTTGAGTTGGAAACAATGCACTCTCCCAGCCGTCGCCCAGGTCTGGCAAAGGGAGGCAGCCAGCCAGTGCACCGCATCTGCAGAACAAATCGGAGTCTTGAACTCTGCAGCCTTTTCTTCTGACTGTTCATATTTAAGCTTGCCCCTCTTAGACCCCTCCTCCCTCCAGACCGCCAGTGACCGGGGAGCAGCCGGCTGAGCAGCCCACACGTGTATTTAACCCGTTCCTCCCTGCCTGGCAGTCAAGCACCACTTTGGTTGCAGTCTGTGGAGCCCCGGGACCCGGAGCTTGAGAAATGAGCCCCTAGAACTCGGCCGGCAGAGAGACTGAAGGGAAAGGAGGGGGAAGCAGGGGGGAGAGAGGCAAGTGCGGGAAGTGGGGGAGGGCAGGGGCGGGCCAGAGGACCTCGAGAAAACCAGAACCCCACAGAGCACGCCCAAGCCAAACCTCCAAAGTGCTGTGTGGCAGGGCGAGAGGGAAACTCTGCCGCCCGATCGGATCCGGAGGAAGAAGGCGATATTTTGGCAGGAGGGGAGCCTTTGAAGGAGGACTCAGGCCTTCTGAGGGGACCGTTGGAGGTGACGTCCTTGGGCCTCCGTGGGTGCTGCAGGCCATTTTCGATGTGGCAGCCCCCGTCAGCCAGGATAATGATGAGGCAGGTACAATCTATCTAGTATGCAGCCCCCCAGACTCTCCATCCTTTCTGGCCCCCCTTCGCCCTGCAGCTTCTCTTGGCCTCAACCGGTGGGTGCAATTCTGGCGCTCCTGGGTGTGGACCAAACGCACACAACTCCAAGGAATTTTCAGGTTTTGAACCTGGAACCTTGCTGAACTACACTGCGGGTTGCTTATCAGACACTTTAATGGGAATACAAGGAAGAGGTGGACTATTAAATCCCGCGTGTGAGTCAAATGTCCTGACAAGAGGCGACTTGGAGAGTGGTTGCGGTGGTGGGGGTAGGGTGGGGAGGGCGCTTGGACTTTGAATTCCACCTTGCAAGAATCAGGGACGGAGTGAAGGAGCAATACTCTGCTCTGAGGGTCTCCATTTCTCCTCACCACTAGGATCTTCCCCCTCCCCCCCCCCCCCCCCCCTGCATTTCTCTTGGACAGCGATAGAGCAAAATCTAGATGCACTGACCATTGTAACTTCTGAGAGAACCAGCTCTGAACAAATGGGGTCTAATGGGTAGCTAAAATTATCTCCAAATAAGACCTCTGCCTGAGATTCTTTCTCAAATGAATCTAGCGGTTGTGGAAGAGAGCGTCGATACTTTCGGGAAGTCGGGAAGAGGTGTGTTGCTTGCCTTTTTTCTTCTGGGCGAGCTGTTTTTGTGCAGAGCTGTGAGTCCTGGGCGAGTGCTCAGCTCCAGGGCCCGGGTCCTACTTTGGAAGGAAGGGGTAGAGAAGTTGGAGACTGCGTAAAATGCGGGGCTTGGCCTCATGCCTCTAGTTTTCTTTCACGCACGCGCCGCGCACGCAAACCAACCCCTCCCTTGGTTGCTCAGGACCCCCACCCCCACCTTACCTCTGTGATTTAACCTCCCAGGACGGCATGCACTGCGCCTTGGTCCCCAGGACTGGCGAGTCCCGTCCTGAGAGAGCAATTGTTCTTGGGCGGGTTCCTGTGGGGGTGGGGGTGGGGGTAGTGGTGATAGGGGGTGGGGAGAGATTCAAAGCTAGAAGGGTCTGAGGTTTGGAGGTAGAGTTTAAGGTTGAGACTCAAGCTTTCCTGAAGCAAGGGGCAAGAAAGGCCTTCTGCCTCGTTAAGAGAAAAAAAAAAAAAGAAATAATAGAATCTTAAAAGAAAGAATTCAAAAAGAAAAATTTCAAGAATAAGACAGATCGAAGATATCAACGTGTAAAACATAATGATAAATTAAATGTTTTCTATGACTCCTCCCCATCTCTAAAAGGGAAATCAAATATAGGAGGTTCTGGGGGATAGGCTATTTTGGAAGGGTTTGTTTGTTTGTTCGTTCGTTCGTTTGTTTTCCTTTAAAGGGGACTAGGAGAACTGACCCGGTCTCCCAGCTGGTCTCAAGAGCAAACTCCAAAGTGCTGGGGCACCGGCCTGCGAATCACGGCGGGCGGGGCTCGGGGGCGAGGGCTTGGCGCGGAAGGGGTTAAGGCGCTGAGCGCAGAGCCATCTGGCCGGGTTGGCTGGTTATAACCACGCAGATTATGTTCACGGGACTCAGAGTTGAAGGCTCCTCTCCTTACCCAGCAGCTCCGCGCACCGCCCCGCGAGAGAGCCCGGCAACTTTTCTCTCTTTCTTCCTCTCGCTTTTTCCCACCGCTGGGTAGTGGCTGCGGCAGGGGTGGGCGAGACTGAATGACCAAACTCGAGTCCACCTTTCTCTTCATGTCGACGTCCCTGGAAATAGTCACACGGATGCCATGGTTACTTCTGCCACGGTAAGGGGAGGTGGCGGGCACGCTGGGTGGGCAGGTCCGGGAGGGGGTGGGGGATCGCGTGGGGGAAGATTTTTCTTGAGGATCCGCGTGGGGGGTCCCCAACTCTGCACCGAGCCTCACCCCCACCGTGCAACAAGCTTTTAACTTTACAGTTCTTGTGCCTTCTTCAAAGTTTGCGGTGGGATCTGCCCAGGCCTAGGCGCAGTCATCACCAGCCTCCTTCCACATGCACGCACACGCTCGCGCGCGGATATGGCTCCCCACCTCCTCCTCCTCCTCCTCCTCCCTCTAGTCCCCTGGCTGCCCAAGAAACCGCCCTCAGTCTGGGAAAGTGATCAGGTTTAAGAAACCTGCAATTGGAAAGGGAGGGAGGTGGAGGAGAGGGGAAATGGGGACCACGAAAAGGCAAGAAAGGGTTTCTGCATCCCCTGCCCCTCCACCTCATGCATACACACCTCCAACCCCCCTACCTAGTTCTCCCAGAAGACTCCCGCGCATCCTATAACAAAAGGAGGTAGCAGACAAAACCGGGGCTAGGAAGAGGCCAGGATCCCGGCATTCGCCCTGCATCCCGCTGGCCACCGGGCACAGTTCGACAGCTCCACGGCACAGCCAGGCAGGGCGTGGGCTGGGGGAGGGGACGCAAAGCTCTGGACCCGCGTGGTCACTTCTCAGGTTGGGGGAGTTGGGATTCCCAGCCCAGTAGTGCGTACCTGCGTTGGTGTCCCACATAAGCCTTTTCTCTGAGACATTCCCCAGCCCCGGGCGACTCTGGCCAGCACCTACTCAACGGCTGGCTACCCACCCCGGGTCTTCGCGCAGATGTTGCAACAAGCGCTCAGCCCGCCAGTCTGGGACCCCGCCAGGGAACGGTGGGCACTGGGGCGGGGTCATCGGTAGGGATTTGGTAGCAATTCCTCTGAGCCCATTCTAGTCGTCGTTCCCCCACCCCGACCCCCGCCAGAGGTGGTGCAAGAAGGCCGAGAGCATAGGAGACCCTCAGAGCTAGGTCGGAGTTAAAAGAACCCACAGCGGACTGTTTCCATTGCTACGGGGCTCTGCACAGTGGTGGATACTTCTAATGAAATTTGGCACGCTTGGAAACTGAAGGTGCGGAATGGGAGGCTGGTGTGGGGAGCGGGGAGGACCGCTCTGCTCGTCGCTTTCGGGCGTGAGTGGGTGTGCATCCAAGAGGCGCTACTGCTTTGCGCAATTTTGGCGTTCTTCCGCAGCTCTCAGATGCGCCTCACTGGGACCCCAGCATCAAATGGTGTGGACGCAGTTGATTAGAGAACTTGCAGGCGGGAATTGGAATCGAGGCTCGCGTTTTCCAGGTGGGGGAAGCACCCACCAGGTTGACCCCGACCTCTGGCGGCCGGCGGGTCGCAGGTTGAGAGTCAGAGTGGAGGCTGCTCTAGGACGCGGTCCTAGCCAGCGCAGGCTGCTAGCACGGAGAGCTGGAGCCCCTGAGCCGGGACTTGTTTATGAGTGTGAAGAGGTTGGGGGCGGGGACCTGCTGGGGGAGGAGAAGGAAGGCTGTAAGGGTGTGTGTTACTCGCTGAGTCTGATGTTGGGAATTCTGCGGGTTACGGAGTGTGCTGGCAAACCTGCTTTTCAGTAAAAGGATGCCTTTCCTCTGCAAGCCAGCCAGCGAGGAAATACCTAAGCACAGTGCCCCGAACGTCAGGATGAAAAAAGAGTGTGCCAGAAGGGTGGCTTGTTCAGGAGAGCTTTACAATCGGTTCTGTTTTCTAAACAGTCTGAACTTTACCAGCTTACTCAGCCTCCCCTGATGCTGACGTGTTGCTCAAAGAAATTTGAGAGGTGGAATCCAGAAGATAAAGTCCAACTACCTCCGCCTTAGGCTCAAACAGACCCGAGTGTAGCGTTGGGAGAGTGGAGAAAGGGAGAAAAAAAAAAAAAAAAGCAGGCTGTGGGCTGCTGTATCTTGCAGTGTGTAGGGACAGAACAAAGTTTACCGGCAGCGTTCGCCTCAGGGAGAGCAAGTAGACTTGCGCTTTGGTGAGGACTGTGTAGAAGATGGCCTTGAAAAAAACTGTATCTCTATGAATCGGGTCTGATTTCCCAAGGAGGGAGACTGATCCCTGGGTGGCCAGAGATCGACTGGGAGGGCCCTCTCAAGTCTCAGTGAGAGAGGGGTTGGGGGTGGGAGAGTAGGGAAAGAGGTGGAGCTCGCGCCAGCTTCCTCCAGCCGGGCTGGCCCTGGAGGGGTGGGGAGCCTGTGTGATGGGCATCTGTGTGCATAGCAGGAGATGAGAGCTTGTGGGAACCTAGGTGTAGCTAATGAGAAATCTGTGCCTGTGAAGGGTGTCGGAGCTGGAGAAGTACAGTGTGCTGAAGACAGATGGCTTGTGCGTGCCTGCACAGACACATGGGGTGGGTGTGGTGTAGGAGGGCGGCTGGGCTGTGTGTGTGTGTGTGTTAAAGGTGGACATGTGTGGGAGCTGGACGCCTGAAGATTACCAAAGGGATGTGGAGGGGAGAGGATCTGAAGAGAGTGGAGTGTTAACTTTATGAGCATGTGCAGCCCTGGGATTTGACTGGAAGGGCATTGGGGCACATGGGAGGTAAAGAAGTATAGGCTCTGGGGTTCTTGCAGAGAGAGTGCAAGGAAGGATGGCCTTTGCCTCTCCCTCTTCCCCACCTTCCGGTGAAGGAACTGGAAAAGGCTTAGAATGAGGGTTGCACATTTAAGGGGGAAGTTCTTGTGTGCTGGCACAGGGTCCAGTGACAGAAAGTGCTGTGTGCACAAGACTCCTGAAAATGAATACATTGCATGCCAAGTGGTAAGGATGCACATTGTATAATATCGCATAACGGGCTCCTTTTAGTCGAAGGACACACTACCGCCAGTTGATTATTATTAAAAAAATTAATGGGATGCCTACTAGATGCTCAGCTCATTGTCGGGTGCTGGGACATGGCATACAGCCTTGGAAAAATTCCTTCTCCGCGCTCAGCTGACTGTTGCGGTGGTGCCAGGAATAGGGAGTGCGGTGTCTGTTGAGGTTTCTTCTAGAGTTGTTCATGGATCAGGGGAGCCAAGGGGAAGCTGACTTGAAATATATCTGTGGCTTTGTCAGAAGGACTCGATGATAAAGGTAAAGATGATGGATACTTCGGTGGGTGGGAAGGGAGCTGGAGGGTGTTACTGCTGCTTAACCTGGGCACAGGCTAGGGTGGGAATTGAAGGTGATGCATTCCAGGCTGGAGTGTGCCAGAATGAATCTTGATACACAGACCTGGGGAAAGATACAGGGATGCAAAGGGTAGACTGGGCCGGTAGTGCTTTCTCATCTTTGAGGCTTCTGCACTGTGTCTGAATCTAAAGCTACACTGAGTATGTGCTAACGCTTTTGTCTGTGAGCTTGCTGGGGGCTAAAGCAACGATGAGAAAACTAGCCAACAGAGTGGAGAAATGCATGGCGATATGGCCCCAGTGAAGGAATAGGCAGTGTGTTTTTGCAGGAATTTTGTGGGTCTGGGGAAGGGAGAAGCTGGTCTTGGATGCTTAGACATGTGTCTTAAGTGAACAAAGGTGTGGTTAGAGGAAGAGCTGTGGGTCCCAGGGAGTGAGTGCAAGGAGAAGGTCCTTGAGTTCACTGAGGTGTGAGCTAACTGGGACAAAGCAAGAAGAAGGTTATATATTTTATGGGTACACACATCTGTCCACCTGGGTCAGGTGACAAGGAAACCCTTTTGATCATGGGAAGGCATCTGGGTAGGACAGTATTCAGTTAATGGCAGTCTTGCTTTATGAAATTGAATCTGTACTATTTTGAGGTTCTCCCTCAATGTTTCAGAGAAGTCCATCTCTCTGAGAAATAGCTGATGTTAGGCAGAGCTGGTACCCACTGTTCTCTGAGTACAATAACGAGGTAGGAGACTCCCAGCTGGAAATGTCTGCATTTAGTCTGCCACTTTGGAACAGTGGAACTCTAAAGTTTTCTGATGTCTAGGACTCTCCAAATCCCTCTCTGTAGAGTGACTGTATTGATGAGGACTGAGTAAGAAGGGAAATGCGTTCCTCTTTACCCAACACAGCTCAAAGGGAGTAGTTGTAAAAGGTATACAGAGATGCAATCTACTTGGACACAGGTGCAGGCATATGTCAGTCACTGGGAAAATGGGATCTTTGTCTGTCTGTCTGCAAGACAAGTCATAAGTCTGGATAGCAGTCCCATCTCCACTCCTTACCCACTGTAGAAAAAAACAACTTCCCATGGCTGCCTCAGTTTACTACTTATCCATCCACAAACTGGAGGCAGCTAAACTTAGATTTTCATTTCATTTATGGAAGTCTGATAGGTCTCTGAATTATTTAGGAAGAGAGGCAATACAGGAATCAGTTATTAATTTTCAGAAAAACTTTGTTTTAGCATCAGCTATGCAAACCATAATGACAAAACAAATGTGACTTTGAAAGCACAAAGCATAGTAATTGTCCTTGGCATAGCCACAGTTTGTGTAAGAGGGAAGCAAAGTCCAGCCACCCTGTGTTACTGTCAAGGTCTGTGTTTTTCTAGCCGATAAGTCCTTGGCAGGCCCCAGCCTGCCTGGAGAGAAGAGCCCTGGGGCTCAGAGTTGTGAAATGCAGCATGCCCAGTGCAGCAAGTTGGGCACAGCCACTTTCCTCGGAGACGAGGATGGAGGCCCAGAGGCTCTGAAACATCCCAGTCCTCCCAGAAGTTAGCACACGCTGTCAACTCCTGGCTGAGAGTCAAAGCTCCCATCCCTGAGTTCAGTGGCCATAAATAGTCAGGAGCTAAGCTATTTCCATGAGGCACTAAACCAATTCTTTTGCTTTTTTTGGCGAGATTGGGCCAATTAAGTTGATTGGAAGAGGTCACTGCTGATGGGTCTCACATTCCCCAAGCAGGACAGGCCAGCAGAGTTTAATTACATAACATTTCCCATCCCTGCCATTGCACTCCCAGATGGATCAGATGTTCAGGCCTTTCCTCTTCCCTTCCATTCAGGATGTCTAATTGAGCAGGCTGCTTCTGCTGCAGGCTCCTCCAGACCTCTTCCTGAGCAATTGCAAGGATCCAACCCTAAGCAGAGGGGCTGCACATCCAGATGCTGGCTGCAAGTGAGAGAAGGGGGTTGGACCGCCACAGAAGGTCTTTTAAACCCACCACTCTGGTTCAAGCCCTCAGTGGCTGCTGTTGTACTCATTAATGAGGCAGGCAGTTTCGGACACTGGGAATACTGAACTAATGACTGTTGGATTGAGTTTTACATAAGACTGATTTTATTGGAAAAGGACCAAATCTTTTACTGGAGAAAAGCCTATGGCCCATGTGGGGTTGCTGATAAGGCCAGTGGATACAGTTTGTGCATGGGCAAGCATGTGGAGATGAGATCACTCTCTCTCTCTCTCTCTCTCTCTCTCTCTCTCTCTCTCTCTCTCTCTGTGTGTGTGTGTGTGTGTGTGTGTGTGTGTGTGTGTGTGTGTGTGTGTTGGAAGACACATGAACAGAGGAGCTGTCCTGGAAGGGCAAGAAGCATTGTAGAGTCTATGTATATTGGTAGGCAGGTATGTGGGAACTGGCTCAGTTTCTGTTGTCATCAAATTGCTTCTCATGGGTGGGCCAACCATTTATTTATTGTGGAAAAAATAAGGACAGTTTCTTTCAGATCAGTTGAATATGGGGTTTGTGAGTTTTCAAGTGTGAGGCCAATGTCAATACTACCTCACCCTTCCTCATCCTTGCCTGGAAAGATTTCTAAGATCAAAAGGAGAGAGAGAGAGAGAGAGAGAGAGAGAGAGAGAGAGAGAGAGAGAGAGAGAGGGAGGGAGGGGAGGGGAAGGGAAGGGAAGGGAAGGGAAGGGAAGGGAAGGAAGGAGAAAGAGGTATATGCATTCAGAATTCTCACTTTCAAACTATGAACATACACGTAGATAGTTCAAGAGTTTTTGACAGTTTTCTTTGAAACCAACTTTGATTTTACCTACAAATACTTGGAGTTAAATAGAGATAGTATTTTCATGTGGTCAGAATACACTTGCTGTTTATTCATATCCTTATCTGTTTCACTGTTCCTCTAACAATATTGATTAGGAACCGTGGTCTCTAGGACTCTAAGCATCCTCACAGGACAGACATTTGGCTCAGAGTGGTTAACAGATTTTTGACTCAAAATTTGGTGTGGTCTATTATCTAACAACATCACCAAAGAAGATATTTGAGTAAGTGATGTTCAAATGAAGCAAAGAACTAAATAGCTTACTGATCTCAAAAGACTTCATTCAGTCCAAGGTGATCTGAAGCAGCATGAGGCAGCAGATGGCCTGCTAACATGGAGGTAGGGATCAAGCTTTCAACTGAGCTCTGTCACTAATTAGCTGTTGCTATGTCACCCTGGACATTCTCTTCAGGCTGTGGTTTCCCTGGCTGTAAATGAAGGGCTTGAATTACTACACCTCAAAGCCCCATTCCAGCTCCACCACTCTAAGATTCTACATTAATCCTGTCCTATCTAATCTTTGCTAATCTGCCTTACTTGGAGCGTGCCTTGGCATAGTCTAAGGGGCTCCTGTTTTTATCTTCGGGGAAAGGCAGAAAGGCATGCAAAGAATTTACCAGAATATTTTTTTTTTTTTGGCCAAGAATGCTCAAGATGTTGGCTTGGTCTGTACAGTATGCAGTACACAGAGCTGATAATAGTTGTGTTTGGCTTTCTGGTAGACCTGGTGCTAATCATTCAGCAGCTTCTTCTCAAATACCTTTCATTGTCAATATTTCTAATAAAGATAAGTACCCATCTTTAAGACAATGATAGTATTGGGGTAGCTAGTGGGTGCCAGGCATTATGGCAAATATTATATGAAATTATCTCAATATCCCCAGATAATCCCATGTAAACTGGGGATACTGAATTGATGTGAAGCTAAGGGATAGGTCCGTAGTTGCACAACAGAATGCTGATGTACTTTCCTTCCTGGGCCCACTGTCCACCAAGTTGTGTTTTCTGTGTTCTGTGATGTCATCCAGGAGCTGGTTCTACAGCCCTTTGTCACCCCACAGGATAATCTGCTCCACCAGAAGCTTCCTTTTCATGTGCAAGACAAATGTTTAGGTTTTCTAGCCACCTGCTGGCAAGCATGTGTCAAATCTGTCAGAGCTTCCATCAGCCCTCTCCATTTACTCCCCTTACTGTTGACAAGGGAGTTTGCCCTTCCAGCACACAGGTATCGATTTAAGCCACAACTGCCTCCTTGTAAACTCTTGAAGAGTGGAGCTGGACATCTGGTTTTGATCCACACATCTATAAGAGGTGGTGGGTCCTGGCATTCCTGAGTCCTGGGATGAGGACTGCACAAATTGTAAACTTCGATGGAGAGCAGGATATCTCTTGAGAGTTTGGAAGACGCCTTTCTTTGATAGGTTAGAGAACTCAACCATTTAGACTCAGGCTTCGACTAGGCAGATTTCTTGCTGGAGGGTTGGGGAACATGAGTTGCTATAAAGGACTGAGTCCCCAAGCTATGTTTGATACAGAGTAAAGCAGTCCTTCATGTCCTCCAGCCCTGGTATCTGTCTCTACATTTCACTCTCTGGGCAGAAGTACTTGCAAGAATAGGGAAACAAAAGAACTTCTTAGAGGTAACTCTTATCCTCTTCGAAGGGTATGTCTGAATGAATGCTCTTAATTCCTCCTCCTCCCCCTTATCTCCCCACTACAACTAGCACACACATACACACACACACACACACACACACACACACACACACCAAGGCCAATAGAGAGGTGACTTTGCTGTGTTGCTTGAAGGTATTTTCACTGTGCAGCAGAAAACACTGACCAAGTGCCCATTAGATTGTTTTACAATAATTATGCTCCAAATACATTTATTTATTTTGTTTTAAACTTTTCACATTTAGGGTGATGCATTTCTTCTCTACAGAGGAGATATTCTCTCTCTCTCTCTCTTTTTAAGTGATTGCCAAGAACTTGAAACTTACTACAATTTACTGTTCCCTTCTGTTTCTAGACCTAAGCCTTCATCATTTAAAAATATCCTCCCTCCCCCTCTGGCTCCCCAATGTCCCTTGAGGAATGTATTTCAAGTTCTCAGTCTGGGATTAGTTCCATCCTGTGTCTAGCAGACCTGTTCCTGCTGGTTTATACGGTACTTCCACTGGGTTCAAGAAGGAGACGCAGCTGTAAAACTCACCTGATTCACCAACAGGTGTGTCCCACCACTGAGAAGTAGCTTGGCCAGCCTGACACCCAGTAGGTTATCTAGAACAGCTTGTAGCTTTCTCCCTGCATAGGACTCAGACTAATGGTGGATTTTAAACAGAATCTTTTCCTTCCATGAGCCTCTGTTTCCTGGTCTGGAAAAAAAGGGAATTGGAGTCACTGGCTGATCAAAAGGAGCCTGAAGGCTGTGACTATTCAGATGTTCCATGGCTCTGCTGTTCCCTCTGCCTTACCATGGTCCATGCCTGGGATTTCCAGGTACTCCTTCTGGCCTGGAGTACTTATGTACAGAAATGTGGAGGGGGTGGAGGAGGAAATTAAGTTATGTGATGCCAGATAAGTTATTGAACATATGGATGAGTGAATGTTTATAGAGTGCTGAAGAAGCAAGCTTGCCAGATTTGTGGCGGATCTTGGATTGCTAGCTGGGAGCATGGGGGAGAGGTTTCTGTGGGATAAAATGGTCTGTGGGTAGCTGAATTCAGTAAGCCAAATCCGAATGATCCCCAGCTATGCTCTGTGAGACCAGTCCTGCCTCTGACACTACCAGAGACCGGTTGCCAGTTAGACATCCTGGGTCTTGCTTTTCTTGCCTATTAAATGGCAGAGCTAAGAACTTGGATGGCTGCTAAAGTCTTTCCTGCCTTCTCATTAGATTGTGGGAATTTAGGGCTAGAAGGAAAACCTATATAGATGCATGGATGGATGGGTGGGTGGGTGGGTGGAGAAAAGGACACCCTCAGCTAGGTGTGATGGGAAGTAGCCTGATGGAAAATGGACAGGAGTGGTCAAAATATGCATCTGTTCTTGAGTTGGAGATGACGACAGAACGTGTGGTGTGTGTATTTGTGTTGTATTTGAATTGCTCACCACGTCTCCATCTCCACCAACAGTATTAAAATCATCCAATACATGTTTGTTTCTCCATTACCTTCCTTGAGAAGCCTCCCTGCGTGCCCGCCTCCCCCAGAGCCTGGGGCTCCCTTCCCAGCCTTCTTAGCAGCCTATGCTGCATTTGCATCCCTGTCTTCTGACTAGAGGATGAAACCCTTGAAGAGGGGTCTGTCATCTTTGTGTTCACCAGCACCTGGACTAGTGTCTGCCACGGAAATGCGTCAAGTGCATGTATGATCTTACGAGGGAATCATCGGTGAGTTCAGTAGTAGATGGCACAGGAACTGGCCTCAGAGACGCGATGCACCTTCCCAAGGGCTCAAAGCTATTTCCTCTGTGTTTCTCTTTTGCTCTGCCCCAAAGGTTAGGTCATAAATGCTGCCTGCTTACTTGCCAGGAAAGGTTTCTGGCTCTCCTTTGGACCCTTTCCCTCATGTCCTAACCTACATAGTTCTGCATATCTGGGCTCTTGGTCTTGGGAATTGGGTGCCACTGGGCATGAATTGGAGTAGTCCCCCTTATGACACTCTTAAGATCTGAATACATGTATAAAGATGATTCAGTACATGTCCTGCTGGTGGCTCTATGCTAGGTGTTAGAGAAGATGTACAGATGGATGAGGCTCATGACTGGAGGGCTAGAAGTGGGTAGGGCCAAGTCACACGATAACTGGGCTCCAAGAAAGAGGAAGCTGAATATTGAAGATGGAAGGCAGGCTCTCTGAGTGTGGATTTTTAATGTGAACAAGACAGGGAGTCCTCTCAGTTCAGGAGCTGGCTGGTCTTCAGTTCTGTGTGGCAGGGGTTTTATTGCTTCTGAATTTCTGGTACCAGGCTGGGGTTAAGAGGAGGATGCTCAGAGCCTTTGGTTCTTCATGGCAATTGTGGTTAGTTGAAGAGGCAGTGCTTATGGGGATGTATGAGCTCACAAGATTACGTTTAGAAGTGTCTCCATTCGTTGATACCAGCATAATGAGAAGGAAGTGGGAAGGAGGTGAATCCTCCTCTAAGAATTGTTTTCCCCTGCCCCCTCCCTATGCATTGTCTCTGCGGCCACTTCTCTCACAGGAACAGACTGCCATCTACTGTCCACTTCTGTCCTCTGAGTCCCTCCTGCTCAGCCAGCTCCTTGTCATCCCCTGCCACACACATCCCCTTTTAATGGGTGCAGATACCAAGAAGAAATAGACAGTAGGTGCTTGTTCAACAGTTTCTGCAGAACTTAGAAGGAAGCCTTTCCAAAAACGTAACATGTTAGGTGGTTTGCCTCTCTGCTTCATGACATGACATTTGAAGGGGACTGCCTAGCATCTCCCGAGTCTTCCTAGTGCTAAGCGGCAGGGGTACCAGGTGAAAGGCAAGGTCTCATCATCAGTGACCTTGGGGTATCCTTGGGAGTACAGAGAGCTAGCCGATAGGATGAAGCACCATGGGTCTGAAAAAATGCAGAGAACAGCAAGGACTGTAGTGGCTGTGGGGTTTAGAGGAAGGTCCTTGAAGGGAAAAGATGTGTGGACAACTTGTCCTGCATCTCCACTCAGTCACCCGAATGTTAGGAAAGAGGGTCCTGGAAGCTTGTGGTGTCCTGCGATAGTCCCTGAGGCAGCCACTGTTTGACTTCCCTGGCCTGCAGGGGAGTTTGAGCACTAAATGGAAGGAGTGAACTTCTCTATGCTGCTCCTTCGTACCCCTTCTCCTATCTCTCCTAGGCTTCTTTTCAAAATCACACCTGCCCAGTGCTGGAATCAGAGCTTCTCTTAAAGAAACTACATCCAGGTCCTGACTCAAGTCTAAGATTCCTCCATGCTAGAATTCATTTTCCCCCAGTAAGTATCCGAGATATTGCTGGTGTTTCCTTCAGGCTTGTTGTTTGTTTATTTGATTTTTTTTCCTTTGAGACAGGACTTCTTTCTAGCCCAGAGTGACAGGGACTCACTTTGTAGCTGAGGATGGCCTCGAATTCATGGCAATCCTTCTGTCTCAGCTCTCAGGCACTGGGGTTATAGGCATGTACCACCCTGCCTGGCCTGTGTCTTTTTGGTAGGGGTGACTTTTCAGTAATTCTTTGTCTTATTCTCCAGGTGCTTCTTTCTTAGTGTTTATCACCACTGTGGAAATTTCCAGTGTTTATCTCATGTTCTTGTCCTTAGATATGAATGTGTGCATGTGACAGTGGGCGGGGCTGGGCAGGACAGGAAGAGAGGGTATATTCTATTGAAGTATAGGAATTCCACTTCATTTTGAGGATTGGGTTACCAATTAAGAGATCTCAGAGCCTCACTACAGTCTTCTCAGAT
>CABHPQ010001902.1:3508-23214 GCA_902168405.1 Peromyscus aztecus
GGAAGGAAGGAAGGAAGGAAGGAAGGAAGGAAGGAAGGGAGAGAGACGAAACAATGGGTTTTGGGGGGACACTGAACATCACACAACAGAAAAGACAAAGATCCCTAAAAGACAGAACACAAATGAAAAAAGCCGTGAGACTGCCAAAGCATTAGTCTTGAAAGATACCTGAGACCACAACAGAGAAACATGGGTTCTAGGAGGAAGCCAGCAGGATTCCAGGGCTGAATGGTCAAGTTCCAGGCAAACCAAGGTAGCTGGGGTTTACAGGTCGGGGAACTGGGAGGAGATTTATAGAGGCCTCTCTTGAAAATTCAGCAAAGTGCTATGTACACATTGGCTTGAGAAACATCCCAAGGTCAAAAATGAATACTTCAATAAGCCAACATAAACACCTATCACTTAAAGTACACATGACAGTTTTGACACAGTCATGGGGAGTGATTATCCCTAACACTGTTCTTGACTCATATAACCAATCTTAAATCATGACCCAAGAAAGAAAACTATTTCCAAAATCAACTGCATTCCAGAACATCTTAAAAAGCTGTGTGGGAACACAAAAGTAGTCCACATACAAGAGCGACCAGCCTCCTATTAAATAAGTCAGTCATGCAAGAGCAAAAGAGAACATAGACCTTGAAGAGGGAAAAAAAAATCAATAAAAATGGCCTGACTCGGGATAGACACACAATTTTAAAATAGAAGACAAAGCAACTTCATTTCAAGTCAGGTCTTGCAGCATAGTCATGTAAATTCTGCTATTTGGGAGGCTGAGGCAGGAGGATTACAAGTTTAAGGCCTCGGCTACACCATGAGTAAAAAACCAGCCCATGCAACTTAGTGAGATTCTGAGTTAAAATAAAAAATTTTAAGGAGTCTAGAGATATAGTTCAGTAGTAGAATGCTTAACTAACGTGTAAGAGGTCACGGTTCAATACCCAGCACACCAGGAGAAAAGCATATAATTTTATTTCATGTATTCAGAGTCAGGCAGAAACAGAGCTACTTCAAATGATCCAAGTCTTGGTTCTAAAACTAAAACTGATAATGTCTGAAATGAAGGGCACACAGGACAGGATTCACCAAAAACAACAGGCCAGAGTTTTAAAATGGAAAAGAGTGTCTGCACTGTAAATCAACCTCCGGCAGCCTAACATGTTTAAAACTGAAGGACCCAAAGGATGGAAGCCTGATAGAAACATCTTTAGAGAAAATTAATGGTCCAGATGGCTGAAAATCTAACAAAAACTGTAAGCCCTGATTCAGTAAGTTCAACAAACTAAGTTTGGAAGGAAAGGACTGGGGGAGGGAGGGAGGGAGGGAGGGAGGGAGGGGAGAAAGGAGGGAGGGAGGGAGGGGAGAAAGGAGGGAGGGAGGGAAAAGAGGGAAAGGCAAAAAGAAAGATGAGAGGAAGGGAGGGAGGAGGATACAACAAAACATCATAATCAAATCTATCAAAACCTTAGTAAAGACAATCTTAATATAAATAAATAAATAAATAAATAAATAAATAAATAAATAAATAAATAAATAAATAAATAAATAAATGAACAACTAGATCAGAGAGATGGTTCAGCAGGTGAGGGCACTTGCTGCTAAGACTAATGACCTGAGTTCAATCCCCAAGATCCACATGGTGAAGAAGAGAACTGACTCTCAGTTGGTATCCTCTGACTCCCGCACGGGCACTGTAGCACATGTGCACATAAGATAATAAATAAGTGAGTGAGTGAGTGAGTGAGTGAATGAATGAATGAATGAATGAATGAATGAATGAAGAGCTAGAGCAAAACAGCATGTAGAATGAAAGAGAATGGAAAGAATGGTGACAGATCTCCCCTCAGAAACAATGCAGCCCCAAAACTCCAGTGACCAACAAACATCTCAAAGTGATGGAAGAAAAAGAGCTCAAAAATCTACAGCCAGAAAAAAATGCAGAAACAGCAGTCTTTAAATTAAAACAAAATAAAGATAATTTTAACATAAAGAATATGAAAAAATTATCTCCAGCAGAGCTGCACTCCAAAAAATATTACAAGAAGGAGCTGGAGAGATGGCTCAGTGGTTAAGAGTACTTGTTGCTCTTGCAGAGGACCCTGATCCAATTCCCAGCATCCACACAGTGGCTCATGACTGCTCATGACTTCTGCTCCAGGGGATCTTGTGGCGATATTTTATTGTGCTCCAACAAAAAGCTTGCCTGGGGATCAGAGGAAAAAGCCAGCCACTATATTAAACATAGAAGTCAGGCAGTGGTAGTATATGCCTTTAATCCTAGCGTTCAGGGGGCAGTGATTCATCTGGATCTCTGTGAGTTCAAGGTCACACTGGGAACAGAGCCAGGCATGGTGGCACACACCTTTAATCCCAGCACTAGTTAACCGTAGAGGTCTGGAGGTCTGTACAGACAGACAAGAAGTGATGTAGCTGGGCGGAGAGAGAAAGTAAGATGGCAGGGCACAGAAAGGCATATAGGTTTGAGTACACAGGAAGTAGCTCTCTCTTGGGCTGAGAATTTCCTAGTGGTAAGAACTTGTGGCTGGCTTGTTCTATCCCTCTGATCTTTCAGCTTTCACCCCAATATCTGGCTCCAGGTTTTTATTAATATGACGGTTTTGCAATTCGTGTTACAGAATCCAGTGCCTGTTTCTGGCCTCCTCTGTGGGCACCAGGGACACATGAGGTAAAATACTCATACACATAAAATAAATCAAAAAAGCAAAACTGAAGAAAGTCCTCCAAGCAGGAAACTAATACCAGATAGGAAGACAGATCTATCCCAGGACTGATGAGCTCTAGAAGTACATGTATAAGACACCCCTCCCTCTTGTTTCTCTGCTTAAGGAGTTGACCCAAGGCCTTGCATGTGTGAGCAAGTGTGCCCCTACTAAGCTCCATCTCCAGCCCAGACTCTCTTCTTACTTAAGTTGTCTGTCTGTCATCCTGGGCAGCTGCATGTGTATGTGCAGGTGCGCACACACTTGTATGCATATAGACATCAGAAATCAAGCTGAACTTCCTTCCTCAGGGGCTAGCTACCTTGTTTTCAGAAATGGAGTCTCCCATTGGCCTGGACCTCATCTGATAAGATAAACTTGTTGGCCAGAGAGCCAGAGATTCCATATCTCTGCCTCCCCAGAGCTGAGATTACAATGGCATGCCACGATGTCTGACTTCTTGGAGTTTGTTGTTGTTGTTGTTGTTGTTGTTGTTGTTGTTGTTGTTAGGGATTTTTTTGATTTTTTTTAAATTTTTATGCAATATATTTTGATCATATCCTTTCCCCTCCCCCAACTCCTCCCAGAGTCTCCCTGACTCCCTACCCAGCCAACTTCATGTTCACTTTCATACTGGCGCTCACACTCACTTGTGTGTTCTCTCTCTCTCTCTCAAAATAAAAAACAAGGAAAACAGTCTTAAAAATCAAAATAGACTAAAAAAATAAAGGAAAGGAAAGGAAGGAAGGAAGGAAGGAAGGAAGGAAGGAAGGAAGGAAGGAAGGAAGGAAGGAAGGAAGGAAGGAAGGAAGGAAGGAAGGAAGGAAGGAAATCAAAAATGTTTTTAAATGCCAAAACAAAAATTACACACACACACAAATGGAGTCCTTTTTGTGTTGTCCTGAACATGGAGCCTGCTCTGGAGTGTGGTATCAATTGTGACTAGCTTCCCAGTTAGGGGTGGGACTTTGGAACAGCATTTTCCAAACACAAGCAGGACTGCTACACACATGCACTCACAGAGACTATGACAATATGAACAAGACCTGGAAAAGTTCATGCCTTGTTTTTATCATGGGTTCTGGGAGATTGAACTTTTGTCCTCTATGCTTGTAAGGCAAGCACTTCTTTACTGGCAAAATTCAATGGTTCAGAGCACATGCTACCCTTGCAGAAGGCTCAAGTTTGGTTCCCAGCACGCATATTGGGAAACTCATACCTGTAACTCTAGCATCTGATGCCCCCTTCTGGCCTCCAAGGGCACAGTCACATGGTCTATCCCACATACAGACACATAAATAAAAGCAAATCTTTTTAAAATTTCAAGATGATAGATTTTTAGCAAAACAGAAAGGGTTTGAAGTTTAGAATATATGCATAAGTAAATGATAATATCAGCATGGCATGAATGTAGTAAGGAGCTGATAGTGTTCATTAAGTGATATAGTACTACAAGTAGACTGGTTATGAAAAAGTAGATGCATAATACATACCCTAATGCCAACTATTAAAATAACTAAATGGGAAGTTGTAGCTAACCATTCAATAAGGAAAATACAGTTGAATCATAAAACTATTAAGCTAGCCGGGCGGTGGTGGCGCACGCCTTTAATCCCAGCACTCAGGAGGCAGAGCCAGGCGGATCTCTGTGAGTTCGAGGCCAGCCTGGGCTACCAAGTGAGTTCCAGGAAAGGCGTAAAACTACACAGAGAAACCCTGTCTCAAAAAACCAAAAAAAAAAAACTATTAAGCTATTCAAAATAAAAGGACATAAACATTAAATAGCTTTATATATTTATATATGTATATATAACCAAAGGAAAATGAATGGATAGGACAGATTGAGAACAAGTAATAAAATTAAAGACAAATCTAATTGTGTCAATAGTAACACCAAATTTAAATGGGCAAAACACCTCCAACTAATAGGCAGAAATTTTCAAACCATGTTTCAAAATAACAGCCCACAGGAACTATGGCGTAGTGGTTAAAGGAGCTTGCTACTCCTCCAGGGGACTTAAGTTCAGTTCTCAGCACCCACATGGTATCATCACTACACATAATTCTATCTCCAAATGTCTAATGGCCCCTTTGGTCCTCTGCAAACACCCACACATGCATACACATACCCACACACAGACACACATGCATACACATAAATAAAACATAAAATATTTTAAAAGGCAAGATCCAACTGTATGCTATGTATAAGATATGACTCAGTACCTTTTAAAAGCTAAGTCATCCGAAGTATATTCTCTAGCCACAGGGAATTTAAATTATGAATCAATAAAGGAAACTTATCTGGAAAGACATCTGAAAACACCCAAATGTTTAGACTTCAAACTAGCCTGAAGGTCAAACTAAAAATTAAAAAGAAAGTTGTGATTTATTTTTAATCATAAATTTTCTTTATTCTTAAGAATTTCATACATGTATCCAATAAGATATGATCCCATTCACTTCCCGTTCCCCCCAACTCCCACCATAGGCTCCCCAACATGCCCCCCTCCCAACTTCATTTCCTTTTGTTTGTCTGTTTGGGGTTTTTTGTTTGTTGTTTGTCTATAATACACAAGACCAACCAGTGCTGCCCATATGTGCACGGGTGTGGAGCCCTCTACTGGAGCACCCTCAAAACAGAACAATGCCCCTCTCCCCGCAGCTATCAATTGCCAATATCTCCTCAGTAAGGGGTAGGACTGGGAAAGCACCTGCTGGTCCATGCCATAATTTTGGTTGACTTGATCTTGTGCAAGTCTCAAGCAGGCCAAAGCTACTGAGAGTTCATGAGTATGACAGTCACGTCCTGTCCAGAGGATGGTGCTTCACAGCATCATCCCCACCTCTAGCTCTTACATTTTTCCTGTTTCCTCTTCTGTGATGTTATGGGTACCATTCTGAAGTAATCAAAAAATAAAAAGGAAATATATGTGGAAATTTGTGGTATGCCACTAAAGCAACAAACAGGGGGAAATGCATGGTCTTCCTACATGCACTAGAAAAAAGGAAGGTCTTCAATCAGCGTCCCTGGAAAAACAAAAAAGAAGAGAAATTAAATCAAAGTGAGCAGCAGAAGAAAATAAATGTGTTATTCAGTTTTATCATGGCTGTGTCAACACTTGCTATAAACTACTTAGAAGGAGGAACTGTTTCTTTGGCTCAGGGTCCAGATGCTTTGGTCATTGGTTGCTTTGTCCTATGCACTTGGAGAGAACATCATGGTAGGGAGGGCATGCTGCAGAAGAAGTTTCTCACCTCCTTGTAGACAAGAAGTGGAGAAGGAGACAGGAACGAGATACCTGCAAGCATCACCCCCTGTAACTCCTTTCCCTAACTAGGCTGCACCTCCTTTACTGAAGTTTCCTCCAATTCTTGAAGCAGTGTCACCTGCTGGGGAGTAAATCTCAATACAGGAATCATTTGAGAAAAGAGGTGGTATTTCATATGCAAACCACAATAATAAAGATCAGAGTAGAAATCAATGAAATGGAGATCAATAAAACCAAAAGCTGCTTCTTTGACAAAAAAAAAAACTCAATCATATTGATGAAGCTGTATTACTCTATTATTTAGATGTACAACAAAAAAAAACACAACAGAAGGCATAAATTACTAAGATTAGGAATGAGAAAGAGAATATCAATACAGATAGTAAAAGAATAATAAAGAAATATTATGAACACTGTATTGAACTTTATGTCAATAAGTCCAACAACTCAAATAAAAATAAATACACAATTACAAAAATTGATTGCATTTCCACACAAGCAAACAATTGGAGTTGAAGTTTTAAAATAAATAGTATCTACAATAGCATCAAAAACATAAAATGTAGGAATAAATCTGACAGACGATGTAGAATAAGACTTCTCTGACATGTACAAGGCATTGCTGAGAGAAATTAAACAAGATCTAAACAGATGGTGAGGAAAAAAAGTCTTGTTCATGGATTGAAGTGAGTTAAAATGTCAATTCTCCCTTAGCTGGTCTATAGATCCACGAGAAGCCCAATCAGAATCACGGATTCATACACACGGAAACTGAAAAGCTGCTGCAGAATTCAGAGCGAAATGCCAAGACTTACACAGCCTCAAAGGGAGCTTCAGAGAGCAGCTTCCCAAAAGGAAAGCTGCTGCTGCCTCCTGACTTCTTGGTAAGACTCTTTTAAGTTGCACTTGGCTTCAAACTATGAATGAGTACTATTTCTCCCAAAACTAATTTTAAAATAAAATAAGGGGCTGGGGAGATAACTCAGTTTGAAAGTCTTGCTTTATAAGCATGAAGACCTGAGTTCAATCCTGAGAACTCACATTGGAAGCTGAGTGTGGTGGTGCACACTTGGAATGGCAGTGTTGATGGAGCAGCGGCAGGCAGATCCCTGGTCTCCCTTCAAGCCAGCTTAGCCAAATGGACAAGTTCAATCTAACGTGACCCTGTCTCAAAAACCAAGGTGGACAATACCTGAGAAAGGACACTAGAGGTTGGCCTCTAGTCTTCACACTGACATGTACATCCATGAACCCACACATTCACATGTACTTGCACACATGTGTGCACAAACACACACACTCAGATCAAATCAAACAGTAAAGCATAACAAAAATTCCTCCCAATAAAGACAGTAAATTTCTCTGAGCCTCAGTTTGCTAATTTGCATCTTAGCACTAGCAATATCTGCACTGAACTGTATAGTACACTGATGTGTTTAGTGTTGAACATTTACTCGCCAAGCAAAGATTTAAGTTCATACCTGCTACTGTAAACCTAGCTAGAAGCCCATGGCTGGTGAGCTTGTAGATGCTAGGAGGGAACCTGTTATTGTTATCTTGCTACATGGACATGTTGTCAAACTGCTCTCCAGATATTTAGGTTTATAATCAGAGACTCAGAGAAGCTTCTTTTTGAAATGAGCAGCAGTTAAAACAGACTCATAGTCGATAAAGTGCTCAAAATAAATGACTGAGGCATGCTAGCCCTACAGTGAATATTACCTGTCTCCCCATCTTAGTTGGGGTTCCTATTCAGTGATAATAAGACACCATGACCATAATCAACTTCTGGAGGAAAGTGTTTATTTGACTTACACTTCCCCATCACAGTCCATCATTGAAGAAAGTCAGAACAGGAACTCCGAGGTAAGAACTGAAGCAGAGGCATGGATTAGTGGTTTGTTGGCTTGCTTCTCCAAGGCTTGCTGGGTCTGCTTTCTTACACACCCCAGGACCACCTGACCAAGGGTGCCGCCCACAATGGGCTGGATCTTTTTACACCAATTGCTAATTAAGAAAATGCATCACAGGCTTCTCCACAGCCCTATCTGGCGGGGGCATTTTCTCAATTAAGACTCCCTCTTCCCAGATGATATGAGCAAGGGGGGTCAAGATCATGATGGGGAAATCTACAGAGACAACTGAACCAAGCTCATAGGAACTCACAAACTTTAAACCCACAGTTGTGGAACCTGCATGGGACCGAACTAGGTAGGACCTCTGCATACGGGAGACAGTTGTGTAGGTCTGTTTGAGGGGCCCCTGGCAGTGGGATCAGGATCCATCTCTGGTGCATGAGCTGGCTTTCTGGAGCCTATTGCCTATGGTGGGACATCTTGCTCAGCCTTGATGCAGGGGGAAGGGGCCTGGTCCTGCCTCAACTGAATGTACCAGGCTTTGCTGACTCCCCATGGGAGCCCTTACGCTTTTGGAGGAGGGGATGGGGGCTGAGTCTCAGGGGAAGGCTTCGGGTGAGGGGGGAGCAGGAGGAGGGATGAGAGGACGATCTGTGGTTGGTGTGTAAAATGAATTAAAAATTTTCTTAAATAAAAAAGAAAGAAAAATGAAAAAAAAAGCCTCCCTCTTCCCAAATGGCTCCAGCTTGTGTCAAGTTGTGTCAGGACACACCCCCACCCTCAGAGCTCAGGGGCACCACAGAAGCGTGGGCAGAAGGAATGTTAAGAACTGGAAGATTGGGGAAGAGTGCTATGAAACAGTCTGCCAGAAGTGGCATGGCTGACCCTCTCATGAACTCTCAACAGTTGTGGTTTCCTGCATAAGATCAAGCCAAACAATGCCCGTCATTGATGGGAGAAGGGCACATGAGGACCCGCCCCTACCTGAGCACACGTTGTTAGTTAATGGCTGCCGAGGAAGGGGAGCCATTTTTCTTCAGTGGCATAGCCACTGATAAGCTGCCCATGGTCCACAAAATATCCTCTCACTCATGCACATGCCAGCAGCCCTGATTGAACTCCACAGGCTGCAAAAATTAAACAGATATGAAAGCAGGAGGAGGCTGTATTGGCAAGAAGAGGGACTCCATGGTGAGTGGGAGGGGTAAGAGAGAGGAACGTGGTGAATATGATCTAAATATATTATATATCCATATGAAATTGTCAAAGAGTAAATTAAAAATTATTCTTAAGAACTCTGCAGCTCACCTGATGTGTGCTAGCCCTCTGCTACAGGACCATCATGTTTGATGGGGCAGAAGCACACATGACTCCTGGGTCCTGAAACCAATACTGCAGGGAGGAGAGAACATGATGAGAGATTAATCAAACTGCCCATCATCGGGAAAAAGAAAAACAACAAACGCTGGTGAAGATGTGGCACAAAGTGCCGTCACTATGTAAATCAGTACAGAAGATTCATAAAAACCTCAATAGACTACCATACAATGCAGCTCTATCACTCTGGAAAGACTTGAGTGTTCGTTCACCTGAGGGACGCTCAGGCGGCACACCAAGAGATACTTGCACATCCATGTTGATTGCAACACTGTTCCCCACAGTCACAATATGGAATCAGCCTAGGTATGCGTCCACAGACAGAGGGATAAAGGAAGTGTGGTATATGTGCACAATTGAGTTTTATTCCATAATAAAAAGGAATGAAGTATGTCACTTGCAGGAAAATGGATAGAGCTTGAAATCATTGTGAGATTAGCAGCTTCCACAAAGACAAGTATTCCATGTTTTTTCTCATTTGTGCAATCTCGGGGGAGGGGAGCCTGAAACCAAAGCAAAGAGGAAAGGTGAGAGGGGGAGGGGAAATAAGAAAGAGTGACAGGAGAGGCCCCACCCACACCCAGTAGGTTCAGGGGGCGGGGCAGAAGACACCAGAGAGATCACCCACCCACAGCCATGTGGCAAGGGCCAGTATGAGTGGGGTAGACATTACTATGATGAGCAAGTGTGTGGTAGGGAGATGGGAGAGAAAGAGAAGCGGAATGGTTGGTACACTATGAAGAGAGGAGGAACTAGAGACTCAAGAGTAGTGAGGAACAGCCCAATGTGAGTAGCCACAGAGATGTCCCAGCCCGTGCTGGGGCCGAGGGCCATGTCTGGGTCCATAGCCCTGCAGCAGGAGGGGTCTGGGCTGATGTCCATGGCCCATGTTACCACCAAAAGCCATGCAGGTGGTGCCTGGTCTGGGCTGCTGCCTGGGACTATGTTGGTATCTGAGGCCTGCACAAAGCTGGCCCCACCTTAACACACCTTAACAAAATATTTAAGTGGTACTTCAGTTGGAAAAGCTCCCCCCCCCCCCCCCCGGTACCTCGCCAGAGCAGTGCTGGAGAGCTGGCCCTGGTGGTGTGGGTGTGGGAGAGTGGACAGGCTGACCAACTCAGCTATCACCCAGGTCCAGATCCAGGGCTTTGAGTTGGCTTACCCTAGCATCTACCCCATCTATGACCTGCTGGAGTGCCTGAAGGGGCTGATTCTGCAGAACCAAAGCTGCAAGATCTCTGTGACACAGGGCAACAACAGGATATCCCAGAGGAGTCCCTGTGAGGATTCAGTATTGATGGTGTAGCAGAAGCCAGAGGCCTCGAACCAGACCAATGACTCATTGCAATGAACATTTGCAGCTGTTTGGACAAAAGGGTATACTGGGTGACACATTGTGACACACCAAAGCTTCGTAAGTGAGATGGAGGTTTTTGTTGTTGTTGTTGTTTGGTTGATTGGTCTTGGTTTTGTTTTAATTTTATTTTTAATAATTTTTTGTTTTATTTTGTGGGGGAGGTTGCAAGGGTGGAGGGCCAGGAGATGAGTAGAATTGGGGTACGTGATGTGAAATTCACAAAGAATCAATAAAAAGAAAAAAAAAGAGTAACAGAGGGGTTGAATATGATGAATGTACATTACATGAATGTATGGAAATGTCATCATGGAAGCCCTTGCACTATACAATTAATGTATGCTAGTAATAAATGAGGATAGGGCCAGCAAGGTAAGTGCCTCAGTGCGTCAAATGCTTAACGCCAACTGTGATGACCTGAATTCAATCCCAGGACCCACATAGTGAAAAGTGGAAGGAGAGGACTAACTCCCACCAGTTGTCCCCTGACCTCCACACACATGCTGTGGCAGATGCACACACACACACACACACACACACACACACACACACACACACACAAATAAATAAAATGTGATAAATGAAGATAAGTAGAAACGAAGATACAGTCTGGCATTCCCTATGTTGGAACTGCCTATGGACACCTTTGAAAGCATCCTGTGCTTCTGCTAATACATGACATGTGATTCTGCTCCTAGCAACCTATCCTAAAGAAGCCAGCTGAATGTGACCAAAATGCATGTGCTAAGTCACTTGTACAGCAAAGCACATTACAGTTAAAACCGTCACCCTTCAGGGAATGTTGAATTGCTTGTGACAGACTGTTCAAAGGGATGTTGCGCAGTCATTAAAATATTTTGTTATAAAAAATCAATGCTTTTAAACTATCTCTTAAAGCTTTTACACACAGGAAGGGAGGTCCAGATGTAGAACTGAGTAAAGCAAAAAGAAAAAGAAAAAAGGATTGAAGGTTTAGCATGGTCTCCATTATAGAAAATAAGAAATCATTAATAATACCACTATTAATAGCAATAATGTGAGAATACTGGCCAAAGACTTCCTAAGTGGCTGCTTCTGGGTGGAGGAATTAAGAATGATTTTTTGCTCTGCTTCCTTGTTGCTGTACTTTCATATCTTTAGAAACTCGCCATATATCACTTTTATAGTCAGGGGAAAAGTGAGCATAAAATTACGTGTGGGAGAAAAGGCTAGGACAAAACACAGGAAAATATTAACTGTGCTTATGACAGCGTTGGAGATGGTCGGAGGAGGTGGCTCTTCTTCAGGATTTTATGTATGGTAGTTTCTCACTTCTGTGGTGGTAAGATATATGAAATTAAAAGTTAGTAATCCCAGCACTATTTATAAGACTGGAAAGCTAAAAACAACATAAATATTCAATTGAAGACTGGTTGAATGAGTCAGAGTCTAACTGCAAGAGAGGACATAGTGCAGCCGCTGCAAATGTCTGCCTGGGCCTTAAGGGTGGAGCAGGATGTTTACGGTGTACAGTTAAGCCGAAACTTTGCAGGAAGGACCTTTCCCAATGTTTGACCTAGTAATGTTTTGTTTTGTTTTGTTTTTATTTATTTTTTTGTTTTGTTTTTACATCCCAACCAAAGATTCCCCTTCCTTTCTCCCCCAGCTCCTTCCCCCATCTCTCCCCTACCCCATCTACTACACCTCCTCCTCTGTTTCTTTTCAGATATGGACAGGCCTCCCATGGATATTAGCCATCCATGGTATATCAAGTTGCAGGGAGACTAGGCACCCCCTCTTCTGTTAAGGCTGCAAAATGCAATCTGGTAGGAGGAATAGAGTCCCAAAAGCAGGTGAAAGAGTCAAGGAATCCCACAAGAAGACCAGGCTGCACAACTGTAACATACATACAGTGGGCCTAGGTTAGTCCCACACAGGCTCCCTGGTTGTTGGTTCAGTCTCTGTGAGCCCCTATGAGCCCAGGTTAGTTGATTCTGTGGGTTTTCTTGTAATGCCCTTGACCCCATTGGTTCCTACAGTCCTTCCTCCCCCTCTTCCTCAGGATTACCCAAGCTCTGCCTAATGTTTGGCTGTGGGTCTCTGCATCTGTTTCCATCAGTTGCTGGGTGAAGCCTCTCTGATGGCAATTGTGCTAGGCACTGATTTATGAGTGTAGCAGAACATCATTAGGAATCATTTCAATGGCTTTTTCTTTTCCAGTCATGTTTGGTTCTATCCGAGGTCTCTAGGGTATCCTACCTCTGGGTCCTGGCCTTTGGGGTGGGCTCCCTCTCAGGGGGTATGGGCCTCCAGCTGGGCCACTCATTAGTTGCTCATTCCCACAATTCCTGCTCCATCTTTACCCCTAGAACATCTTGTGGGCAGAACAAATTTGAGGTCCAAGGGTTTGTGGCTGGGTTGGTGTCCCTGTCCCTCCACTGGAAGCCTTGCCTGGTTATGTGGGGCATACACGGGCTGCAAAGATGGTGCCCAGAGGAAGTTGGACAGATGGAGCCCAAGTTGTTTACACTGAGATTAGATTCAAATGGTGCTGAGAGGAAGTTAGCCCAAGTTGTTTACACTGAGATTAGATACAAAGATCAGGAGATGATATCAGTGCAGAAACAGCTCGTAGACAAAGACATGAGTATAGGGTGACGTTTTAAAACGATTGGTTGGATTCCTTCCACCCCCTCCTAGGGTTCTGAGGTTTTCTGGTATAAAAGAGGTTTACTGCCTAACAATAAATGAGTTCTTGCTTGACTTGACTCCCTGCTGTGTCTGATTGTCTCTGGGTAAGAAGGAGGCTGGGGAAAGGGCAAGGGAGGTGGGGGAGCACGCACTTACCTTTCCTCAATTCCAGGCTACATCTTCAGAGGTGACCTATGCTCTCGGTGGGGCAAGACCCCACATGGTTACAGGCAATGGCCAGTTCAGGCTCCATATCCCCTATTGCTAGGAGTCTTAGCTAGGCTTGCCCTCATAGATCCCTGGGAGTTTCCATTGTTCTAGGTTTCTAGTTCATCCCAGAGATGCCCCCAGATTCCAATTGTCTCTGTCCCTCCCTTCATCCTCCCCTCACCTGATTTGACCTAATATGAATAGGGGAAATATTTAGAAGAAAATGTGCATAAGTATTACCAGCTCTTATCTGTAGTTTATAAATAATTTTCATTTTAATTGCTGTGCCTCTTACCATCTTATGTATTATGAATATATGCAGCTTATTCTGAATGGGGTGTGTGTGTGTGTGTGTGTGTGTGTGTGTGTGTGTGTGTGTGTGTGTGCACGCCCGCACGCGCACTGTATGCAAAGGTATGACGCATGTGCATGTGTGCATGTTCCTGTGGTGACCAGAGGACAACCACAGCTATCATTCCCCAGGTGCATGCCCACCCTAGTTCTATTTTTGAGATGGAGTCTCTCACTGGCCTGGGATTCACCAAACAGTCTAGGCTGGCTGGCTAACAAAACCCAGAGATTACCTTATCTGTCTGCGCTGATTACAAATATGAGGCATCACAACTTGTGTGTGTGTGTGTGTGTGTGTGTGTGTGTGTGTGAGAGAGAGAGAGAGAGAGAGAGAGAGAGAGAGAGAGAGAGAGAGAGAGAGAGAGATTTCTGGAGATCAAACTCAAGTCTTTGTGCTTGCAAAGCAAGCGCTTTACCAACTGAGCTATCTCCCTCCCAGCTTTATGTTTCAATATTTTTAAACAAGAAAAGTAAAGGTAACATTCAGTTGGAGTTTTCTTATCATGTTATTTAGCCTTGCAAAGCTGTGACCAAAGCACACAAGATAATTATTTAAAAGAATGGCTTGTTGGCTTTGGACACACAGTTCCAGGGGTTCCAGGTCTGGTTCTTTAGATCCACTGATTCTAGGCCCATGGTGGCAGGACCATGAGGTTGACAGGTGAACAGAAAGATGGGAGGATACCCACAGAACCTTCCTTTTGTGACCTACCCCAAGGGAGACCATGTTTGGCCAGATCTGAGTCATATGTTTATCTTTATGCTTAAAGATCATCTCACCTAAAAGGATGAGTCCCCTTTCTGGGTGCCAAAATGAAAAAAAAAAAAAAAAAGACAGGAGATATGGCTCATAAGTTAAGAGCTCATTCTGATATTTCATAGAGTCCAAGCTCAGTTGCCAGAACCCACATCAGGAGGCTCACAACCACCTCTTAACTCCAGTTTCCAGAGGATCTGATACCCACTTTTAATCTTCTTTGGAACCCATTATCTCTCTCTCTTCCAAAGTCTGCCCTCTCCTTTTTTATTTCTTGGACATAATACACAGAGTTCTTACCCTTGCTTCCCTTGTAGCTAGGACAGTGATTGACATCCAGGTTATGGAGCTGAAGCAGATTCCTGACTGTCCTTCTGAGGCCAGACATTTAAGAAGTGATGGGTCACCTCCTCCCTGCTATCCTGCCCATTCCCTCCTAGATAAATCTGATAAGCAGACAGTAGATGATGATAAACTCTGCAAGGTACAGCAGCCATAGTTCCCACTTGGAGAAGATCTGCTGTGTCATTTGAATAACCCAAAACTGTCGCCTACAAGAAACAGGCTTTGTCTAGTTTGTTTTATCATGTCTGAAGATACTTGTTACTTTCATCTACTCTAGCCTAATTACATGGTGTTGTTATGAGGTAAGCCCATCAGAGACACCATGTAGACATTCTTAAAGCCACAAAGAAAGTCTTTATTGCTGGCTGGAGGCTGCACAGGGAACTTGCCCAAATCGTGCAGCCCTGAGCCCTACAGCTCTTTGTCTTTTATGCACAAAAAACACATCCTGGTTGTCACCTTTCAGTTAGCAAGAAGCAGAACTATGGTAGTCAAAAAGCAAGGTTAATACATTTAGGCACTCATGTAATTAAGGACTAGGTCTTTGTTCCCATTTTGGCAAGTGTTGGGGCCCATGTACTGGTTTTTAAGGTCAAAATGGTGCTTCTAACACAGCATCAGTCATGCTAAGTTCTGAGGACCTGTTAAAATTACATGGGCTGAAAGAAAGGCACTATACACACTACAAGTAATACTGGCTAAAAAGAATAATTGTAAAACTAATACACATAGCCCAACTCATAGAAATTTCAATGTGAAGGTTGAAAGCCCAGAGCACTCATTAAATATTGGCCAAATGCGAGAAGGAGGAGGGTTTATGAGAGCAAGAGTTGTTGGGACCAGGGATGGATGGAATACAGGGACGAGTGGCCAAATGAATGGAAACACATGAACTGTGAACCAATGGCTGAGGGGCCCCCAATTGGATCAGGCCCTCTGAATGGGTGAGACAGTTGATTGGCTTGATCTGTTTGGGAGGCATCCAGGCAGTTGGACCGGGTCCTGTGCTCAGTGCATGAAATGGCTGTTTGAAACCTGGGGCTTAGCAGAGACGCTTGGCTCAGTCTGGGAGGAGGGGACTAGACCTGCCTGGACTGAGTCCACCAGGTTGATCTCAATCCTCGGGGGAGTCTTTGCCCTGGAGGATATGGAAATGGGGGGTGGGCCGGGGGGGGGGGGGGGGGGGCGGGGGGGGGGGAGAACGGGGGAATCTATGACTGATATGTAAAGTTGAATTATATTGTAAAATAAAATAAAATAAATTCAAAAAAAAATATTGGCCAAATGGTAAAAAGCTGTAATTTTAGGGATGTCAAACAAATATAAGACACAAGGAAACTCTATTCATTAGCCTCCCAGAAGATGCTGAAGACACTGAGAGATGATTCTGGAACTCTGCTTTTGCTCACTGTGCTTAATGAAAGGAAAGTCTCCAAAAGACAGCTCAGATGTCCGCAGCAGTCCTGAGGCCAGGAGATTTATTTCAGAAAAAAAAAATTGGTAAGGACATGCTTGCTTCATTGGGTGCCCATCCATGTGGAAGACAGACCAACAAAAAATGGGCTTCTCTACCTCTGCCGAGGAGCCTGAGGGGCTTTGATGCATATCCTTACAGTCAACATCCATAGCTTTTAAACAGTTGGCTTAACAACTACCTTTAATTTCACTGAACATAAGTTATTGATCCTGATCTGTGCTGCCTGGAAGCCCAATCCTGATTGTTAATTGAGCTATTGATTTCTGGCTCACATTAACTGTTCCCAAAGGGGTGAATCCTAGGTAATGTGGGCAGGTATGCTGCGGGCGGTGGAGGGGGTGAGGGCTCTGCAGGAAAGTGATTTTAATTAGTAATAATAGCTTCATACTTAGCTGACTGGTTTGTAATACACTCAATGACATACCTATACATCAGGCAGCAAACCAGCAGTTGTCCTTTCTATAGGAAAATTAAATTGGGTCAATTATCTAACTGTTGGGTGATTCCAGATAGTTACTTACCTCAAAATGAACTTCTTGCTACATGCATCAAATCTATAGCTCGCCACACAAAGCAGGCTCCAGCCCAGAAATAAAACTCAGTCTGGCTGGCCCCTCCCCTATCTTCCCAATATAACATTTAATGCTTAAGTTTTTCCAACAAACAAATGAAATGACCGTTTCCAGGGGAATGGCTGCACAAAGGGATTTGCATCTCTGTTGCAGAATAATGATTATGTAGTCGCTTGTTGACACCAATTATTGTGGCAGATCAGATTCCATGGTAGATGCACTGGAAGCTAAAAAACAAAGTCACATTCCAGGGAGGTATACATAATAGGAGCACAATTTTATAAAACAAGCAATTATCAACAGCCCTACATGATCACATAGGCCAATAGAAAGGCATGCTAACATCATCTAACATTGCAGTGGTGGTGGATGAGCAGGCATGGAAGCACAATTTTCTTTTAAGATATGTTACATTGTACATTGCATATTCATTCAGTGTATACTTATTATAAATATTCATTCATGTACATTACATATCTATTCAGTACATACTTATTATAAATACTAGCTCACCATTAACTCAGTCCCCTGATATAGGTAATGTGGTAGTTTGAATGAGAACAGCCCCCATAGGCCCATATGTTTGAATGTTTGGTCTCCAGTTAGTGGAACTGTTTGGGAAGGATTAGGTGTGGCCTTGTTGGAGGAGGTATGTCACTGGGGGTGGGCTTTAAAGTTTCAAAAGCCCACACCAGGCCCAGTCTCTCTCTCTCTCTCTCTCTCTCTCTCTCTCCTCTGTCTCTCTGGCTGCTGCCTAGGGATCAAGATGCAAAGCTCTCAGCTACTGTCCTAGCATCATGTCTGTTTGCCTCCCACCATGATGATAATGGACTAATCTTCTAGAACTATAAGCAAGCCCCCAATTAATTGCTTTCTTTTGTAAGAGTTGCCTTGGTCATGATGCATTTTTCCAAGCAATAGAACACTAAGGCAAATATCTTTATCATTCCTATTCTTTATTTTTACTGAGAAACAAAAAAGTTTACCAATTACTTGAGTGATAAACTTGAAGTTTAACACTATTGCCTGCATTCTTAAGCACTATATTCTGCTTGCCATCTTTATGAAAGGAAATTCACCAGTTAATGACAATGTTTACATTAGGGTAGAAGAAATCTAAGCAGTTTTCATATATTGTTCAAATATTTTATGATAAGTATAAGGTATTTACTCAGTTAAGATTACTCAGCCTCACCAGTAGGACTACTGGCCTACTTGTCTCATTTAGTAAGCATCTATTGAGTTCCTACTAGTACCTGTCAGTGTGTTAAGGTATCTGCAAAGTCTCATTTAATCTTTGTGCTGTATATGTAATATTTTATCACAACCCACACTTCACAGGTACAGATATGAAGGCTGAGAAAAGTATCTTGTACAAGTCCATAGAGAAAGTAGTAGTTGATTTCTAAGTTTTACAGGTGATCTCATCTCTATTTTACAGAGTTCATTTTGGGATATAAAGTCTACCACATAGTGGCATAGCTGGGACTTGAACTAAAGCCTCTGTGACTTTAAAGCTGCCAGGAGTCAAAATACAGTCATTGTTAAACCACAGTGCTAACCTTCCAATTAAAAGCTACCACTAACTCAGGTTGACATTGACTCATGGAGAGCATCTATTGCGTATTCACAGGTTGCCAAGAAGTACAAAGAGATGAAAAGTCAACAACACAACTACAAAAAGTCTACACAGGAAAAGAAGCACATAGTTCTGCCAATTATAAGAGAAGGCTTCTCAAAGGAAGGAACAGCTTATCCAATCTCTAAGTGAAATGTAAGTATTCACAGTAATACATAGGGAGATATGTCCAACACAGTCATGGCCTGTACAAAGCATGGATAGATAATGATGATCATGGTCGTAGTCACAATAGTGATGACGGTAAGGATGATGGTGGTAATGATGCTGATAGTGATGATGATGATAACAATAGCAGTGATAGCAATAATAATGATGATTATAATGATGCCTGTTGTGATAATAATGATAATGGTTGCAGTGGTGCAGCTCTTGATGGTGATGGCAGTGGTGATGAAGATGATGGTGATGCTAATGACAGGTTGCAGTGATGTTTGTGTGGTGATGATGGTAATGGTCGTAACAACAGTGATGATCGTGGTGGTGGTGGTTGTTATAATTCCCTCGAGGCATACAAGTGGCCAGGCCCCTCTGCTGAGGACCTCTAACCACCAGGTTCCATCCACAGAACACTCTGACTGCCCTCACAGCTGGACCCAGCCCCCACCCGATGGAGTAAAAAGCCCAAGCTCTGGACTTGAAATTTTACCAATCCCCACTCTGGAAATCTCCACACGGAACCTCCCACCCCAAGAAATCCTTTGTAAACACTGTCTTCTGCTCAATTCTCTGCTGTGCCCACCTAAGCAGAGGCAGCCACCCTCCTGGGTTTTTCCCTTCAGTAAATCTCTTGTGTGAAATTCGTTGTGCTGTGTGACTTTGTGGTATGCTTACATTGCTCCCTAATCAGCAGGCTGCCACTAAATTCAAACACCTCAGATAGATTGCAAATCTATTGATGTTCTCCATGTAGCTCTGTACTTTATGCATAAAGAGATTTTTCAATGCCTAAAATACTTTGTCACTGTTTGACAACCTGCCACACCCAGTCACAAAGGCATGCTTCAGGGCAGTCCTTCTCAGCACAAATTGATTTGGGCAATGTCTGAACACTGGGCATTACTGAGTACATGTTTAGTTGTCAAAGTGGAGAGTGGACTGCT
>CABHPQ010001903.1:0-31328 GCA_902168405.1 Peromyscus aztecus
GGGGGGGGCTTGTTCCCTCCCTCCCTCCCTCTCTCCCTCCCTCCCTCCCTCCCTTTGTTCCTTCTTTCCTTCCTTCTTTCTTTCCCATATTCCCCCCTTTAGTATCTTTGTATTTTTCTTTTTTCCCCTTTGTTGAGAGCTGCTGGTAGCAAAAAACCATGGGAGTATACAGCAGGTGACTAGTGCTCAGAAGGTCAACCTATCAGAATTAAGGGTTCTATTGGAGGAAACCATCATGCAAGGCATGAAATTACTGCCTTTTGAATGAACTGGCTGTTTCTTGTTGTAAACTTCTTGTGCAATAACAGCTATGATACCCCTTTTATTGAAAATAGATTTTTTTCTCACATAATAAATCCTGATTACAGTTTCCCCTCCCTCTCCCCTCCTCCCTGTCTTACCTCCCACCCTGATCTACCCTGTTTCTGTCTCTCATTAGAAAACAAACAGGCTTCTATGGAATAGTAATAAAACAAAATATAACAAAAAATAAAACAGCAGAATTAGACAAAAAAAAATCAGAAGAAAAGTAGCCCAGGAGAAGGCAAGAAACGGGACACACTGGTTTGTACACTCACGAATCTCATAAAAACACTAAACTGGGAGTTATAATATATGTGCAAAGGATCTGTAGGGTAAAAAGAGAGAAGAAACATATAGTAATAAAATAAAAAACAACAAGGTAATTAAATAAATGAGAGCCCTGACATTATGAGATAAGGAACCTCCAAAGATCCTATTGAGTTCATTTCTGTTATCCATCTATTGCTGGGCATGCAGACTACCATTAAGAGTAGTTGTTTCTCCAGTAAGATTCCCTTGAAGGAAACCAAATTTTCATTTACAAGTGGCTATGTATTGTTCCTGGGTTAGGGATGGGGGAATATGTCCATTTCTACTCTCAGCTCTAGAATCCCAATCGTGGCCAACCCATGCAGGCCCTGTACATGCTGCTTCAGTCTTTATGAGTTTATATGTGCATCCATCATCTTGCTTTAGAGGGCCTTGTTTTCTTGGTGTCCTCCCTCCCCCATGGCTCTTACACTCTTTCCTCTTCTTCTTTCATGGGGTCCCTGAGTCCTGAGGGGAGGGATTTGATGGAGACATCCCATTTAGGGTGGAGTGTTCTAAGGTCTCTCATTCTCTGGCTGTGGGTCTCTGTATTTGTTTCCATATGCTGCAGGAGGAAGCTGTCTTAGGGCTTCTGTTGCTGTGAAGAGATACCATGACCATGACAACTCTTATAAAGGGGAAAAACATTTAATTGGAGTTGGCTGATGGTCTCAGAGGTTTAGTCCATTGTCATCATGACTGGAAGCATGGTGGCATGCAGGCAGACATGGTGCTATGCAGGCAGACATGGTGCTGGAGAAGGAGCTGGGAGTTCTACATCTTGATCAGCAGGCAGCAGAAGGAGTCTGTATGCTGGACATAGCTTGAGCATAGGAGACCTCAAAGCCCACATCCACAGTGACACACTTCCTCCAACAAGGCCACATCTCTTAATAGTGCCACTCCCTATCAAACACACGAGTCTATGGGGCCATACCTATTCACACCACCACAGAATCGTCTCTCATGATGGCTGGGCAGTATTTTATGGCAATGATTCATGGGTATAATAAAATGTCATTAGGATTCATTTTATTGCTACTTTTTTTGTTGTGTTTTATTTTTATTTTTTTAGAACAGTAGTATTTTACCCTGTGTGCCTGGGCTATCTGATTGCAGTTTCTTGGTCATACAAAGGGTTTCAGGTATGGCTTCTGTCTACTGGAATCTGAACATCTGGGAGCAAGGTGCCAGCCTGGTCAGGACTGTTGATCACTACCTTTTCTTAGCATTCTTAGCAGAGAGGGGAGGGAGAAAAGGAGAAGATGGTGAGGGGAGGGGGGAAAGGGTGATGAAGAAGGGGAAGGAGAAGAGGGAGAGGGAGAGGCTGAGAGGAAGGGCAGGAGCAGGGAGAGAGCTCCTCTAGTTCTTATAAGGCCTCGAATCTTAGTGGCAAGGTTCACATTCTGACGGCCTCCCAAACTCTGCATCTTCTGATACCAACTCATTGGAGATTAGAGTTCCAACAAATAACATTTTGAGAGGACACATATGTATAGTCCATAACACAATCTAACAAAGGTTTCAGGAGAAAAGTAATAAAAATGATTAAGGAGTTGAGACAATTATTATGGAAGAAGAATGTGAATTTTTTTCCTCTGATAGGAAGCATGAAGACATGACTAAGATGGATACATCCTTAATGCATCCCCATTGTTCATGTGGAAAATGGGGGTTGAAGCCATTAACATCATGTGGCTTCTATAAGGATTAAATGAAGAATCCATGCAGAATTCTTAGCCCATGCCTTATATTGAGTAAGGGCTCAGCTGACAGTGAAAACGATCATGGCCGATAATTTAGGTGTTGGGGTCTATGTTGGTGGCTGGCTACTTGAGTGGCAAGGTCATAAGTTGGATAAGTACAACAATTTCTGTCTTTATGATTTTACAGCTGTGAAACTGATAAACTATATAATTTATTATGAGGGAAATATAACAGATTTACCTGTGCTGAAAGCTCCATCAAAATAGAGCTGTGTCCACAAGGGGAAGGGAGATAATGGTACACAGGGTTGTCCAGGAAAAACAGAATGAGGGTAATAGTAATTCTTGCTGTTATTCATTGAAGTTCTGCTGTGTCCCGTCACTGCCCAAGCAACTGTGTGTGTAACACCTTGTTTTCACTTCTTAAAAGTCTTTCAGAATACTCTGTCTTTTGTAGTGTACTGAGGCTCGGATAGTTCTATTTACTAATACACAGACAGAATAGGGAAAGGCCCAGAATTCTAGTTTTCTACTGATTGAGTTAGTTATTGACATGATGATCTACTTAAGAGTTCTACAATAGTGATCAGTATTAACTTCTCATACGTTTATGGAAACTACAAGGCAATGAATGAGGCCCTACTTTGTCACTTTGTCAATGAAAACTTCCACTGTATATTTTCAACTGAAAAGTTATATAGCATTTACTTTGATTATTATTATTATTATTATCATTATTATTTGTATGTGCATGGTATGTATGTGTGGGAGGGGGTACATGCAATAGTGCATGTGTGTGGAGGTCAGAGGATAGCTCATGGGACCAGTTCTCTCCTCCCATCTTTACCTGGGTCCCAGGGATTGAACTCAGGTCTCCAGGCTTTTACAGCAAGTGCCTTTACCCACTGAGCCATCTCCTTGGCCTCTGCATTTTACCTTTTGGTGTTTGTATTCATTACTTTTCTCATTACTGTAATAAAATACCAGACACAGAAGTTTAAAGAAAGAAGAGTTCGTTTCAGCTCATGGTTTTAGAGTATGGACCGCCATGACACAGAAGACATGATAGCATGTGTGTGAGGTCACATCTGTCCACAGGAAACAGAGGAAAATGAGTTAGTGCTTACTTGACTTCCTCCTTTTTTTTTTCTTTTTCTTTCAGCCCAGGACCCCATCCCATCAGATGGTTCTGCCTACACTCATGGTGGGTCTTCACTCTTTAGCTGAATCTCTCAGGAAACTCCCATGACCCTACTGAATACTGTGTCTCCTAGGTGATTCCAAACCAAGTTAAGTTGCAGGGAAGACAAACCATCACGTGGGGTCATCCTATTATCCCAGGGAAGACTGACCATCATACAGGGTCATCTTATTATTCTTGCCTCTGGCTGTTTTTTTTTTTTTAACTGCATCCTTAAGTGATGAGATCTAGTAGAGTGGAATATCCCATAACCCATAACTCTGACATAGACTTCTTTCTTCCTTTTTGCTCCTCTACAGTGGAATCCTCTTCATCCCAATTTTATGATTTGGGGGAGTGAATTGGTTCTTTTGAGTCTGTGCACATTCTATAGTTCTCCAGCAGGTGGCACAAAACCATATTATCTTGGTCAGACCCTTGGAATAGATGCAAATCCAAGGCTAGAGGACAAAGGATATTTTCTACATCTTTTTTATTTCACAGGACCCTTCTATGTGCTTTGCCCAAAGAAAGCCTTGCCATGTTTCCAGGACAACATACATGTCTTATTAGACCAAATACTACAGGAAAATAATATGTTGGAGAAAGATACCCACAAAGGAAGGCTGAGGTGGTACCTGCAGTCGTTTTCCTTGGTGTTATCTCAAATGTCTTCAGACCTGAGCAAAGTCCTCTGAGACAGGAGGTCTGAAATCCCTTCCCAGCTGTGGCTACATCAGAGACATCGATGCTCGTCTCTTCTCCACCCTGGAAACCTCCACTGTGCATTAGGAACACACAGCACCACTTCGTCTTTAGAAGAGTGAATGGCTATTAGAAGTTACAGCTCAAAGCCTACACTTAACATGGAAAAGTCATCGTCCCGAAGTCCTCAGAGAATCACAGGACAGAATGGTGGGAAGGCTCCTCAGACACCACCTTGGCCATCTTCATTTTACAAGTGAAGAAAGTGGATCCCGAATAGGTTATCAAACTTAATCAAGGCAATATAAATTTTTTTCCTTTTGTTGATCCAGATCATTTAAAATAATTTTTTTTTTTTGGCTTTTTGAGACAGGGTTTCTCTGTGTAGCTTTGCGCCTTTCCTGGATCTCGCTCTGTAGACCAGGCTGGCCTCAAACTCACAGAGATCCACCTGGCTCTGCCTCCTGAGTGCTGGGATTAAAGGCATGCACCACCACCGCCTGGCTTTAAAATATTTTTTTTAATAATTCAGGAGATAGAGAGATGGAGAAGCAGTTAAGAGTGCTTACTACTCTTGTAGAGGGTGGAAATTTAGTTCCCAACACCCAATTTAAATAGCTTACAGCTGCTCTTAACTCTGACTCCAGGAGATCCAACACTGTTTTCCGGTTTCTGTAGGTACCCATACACGTGTCCATTCACATACACACACACACACACACACACACACACACACACACACACACACACGCACGCACGCACGCGCACACACACACAGAGTAAATAAATAAAGTAAATCTAAAAAAAGAGTTCAGAGTCTATTACAAATCTATAATTGTTTGAATACTCTTTAGAACTCACTGATTCTGGCAGACAGATTAAAATGGGAGCCTTTTAAATCATTACAGGCAATATCAAAAAAAGAAAGAGACTTCAGCATTGAAATAGCTTCTGATTTAACTGGGAATTTCAGAATTCTAAATAGCAAGAAGAAAATCAAACACTAGATGTACATATGTAAGTGCTGCTGTGAACTAGAGTTTATTGAGCGTCCCCAGCTTTACCATAGATTTGCAATGACATGGGACACACCATTCCTTTGTAAGAGATTGTAATCCGAAGGTGCTGAAAAGAATTTTCAAGTTGCTCTCTCTAACATGAATAACATGACGAACAGCAAGTTTTTATGGGCTTTTCAGCAGTCGTTTGACTGTGTGCTTATTATCCGGGAGAGCGTTCCTTTGAATCCTAGCTCTTTGTAGCACAGCTTCCTTCTCTTGATCCCAGTGGGCTCATCTCTGGTATACAGTGGTCATGTCACATGATCTTCCAGAACCTACTCATTTTACCTTTTATGATTCTTCATGAAGGAACAATCAAAAGCAAATGATGAAACACATTGAATGTTCTAGAAGATTTATGGTTAGGTCTGCACAAAGCCTTGGTGCACCTCAATAATCTAAGAAAAATTGTGTGTGTGTGTGTGTGTGTGTGTGTGTGTGTGTGTACACATGTGGGTCTGTGGCCAGAGGTTGATGTCAGGTGTCTTCCAAAATCAACCTCCAACTTATTTTTTGAAATAGGATTTCTTACTGGACTGAAGCTAGCCAATTTGTCTTGGCTAACTGGCCAGTGAGCCACAGGAATTCTCTTTCCTCTGTCTCCACAGAGCTGGGATGACAGGCGCATCCACACTGCACCTGGCTTTTTTTTTTTTAATTCATGTGGGTAATAGTCATCTAAACTTGGGTGGGTCTCCATGCTTGTGAGGTAAGCACTTTACAGACTGAACCATCTCTTTAGCCCCTTGAGATTTTTGTTTGTTTGTTTTGTTTTAAGTAATAGAGTACCATTGGGTTTTACGTTAACTTATATTACAGCATGGTGGCAGCTTGGCACAGAGAATTCTACATGACATATCACACTAGAAAACTAAATTAGTTGTCAATTTTTTAAATTATTATTATAGCACACACACACACACACACACACACACACATACACACACGTCAGTGTAGGTGAAGGTCTGTCACTGGTTGGGAATTGGTTCTCTTCCTCCACCACGGGATCTAGGAACCAAAATCTCTATTTACAAGTACTTACCTCTGAGCCACTCACTAGGCCCAGATCAAAATTAGATTTTAAAGCTGCTCACACTGACTTCGTGTTTTAAAATGCAGTCTTCGGAAGAGACAGCCACCATCTGCATTAGATCAGTTGCACCTGGGCAAGACTCCCTCAGGGTGCCTATTGGCTGTCTTCATTCCCTCATAGGTGAGGGGGTGGGGAAAGACAATAGACCCTCACCTGAGATTCTAACAGCTCCACCCAGTCATTTAGTACTCGGCTTTAATTGCCTGGGGCCTCGGAGAAGAATGTAAGAGCTAGGTGTGGAGAACTGGAAGGAAACAGTGTCTTTCCTCTGGTCTTCAGGCGAGTTTTACTGATCTGTCTCTGGTATAGCAGCCTTTGCAATGCAGCATTGCGCAGCTATAATGTTTTGTGTGAGCCCTGTGGTCCAGGCATGGTACTACATGTTTTGCTTACTACTTCATCTAACCCTCTCAACAACATGACAAGCCAAGCACTGTTGTCATCCTCAATATCAAGATAGAAAATATGAATATCAAAGGATTAAATGGTTTGCCTCAGATTTATCATGAAAATAGTAAAGTTGAAAGCTTTTTTCAGTTTTGTAAAATATTTTATCAATTCTTTGAGACTTTCATACAAAATATTTTGATCGTATTAATCCCCAACTCCTCCCCTAACTTCTCTCAGATTCACCCCATCTTCCTACTCCCACAACTATATGCAACCCCGTTTGAAAATAACTCATTGACTCCAATTTGGAATGTCCATTTGGACTCACTGATTTAGGGCCATCCACCTGGAGTGTGATTGACCTCCAGGGAGCCACACCCTTAAAGCAAACTCAATCTCTCTCTATTTGAAGCCATCAGCGGTCCATAGCTCTCCAGTTAGGGGTCAGGGCTCATGAAGCTCCGCCCACTCTGGGGAAGAACGCCTATTGGCTTGATCTTGTGTGGATCTTGTGCATGCACATGCGGCTGCAGTGGGGTTGTTAGTGCAGCAGCCCTGTCCTGGCCCAGACACCGTTTTATTCCAGTTCTCGACACCTGGCTCTGACATTCTTTCCTGCTCATCTTTCGCTTTCCTGTGTCTCCTTTACGGAGTGGGGGTGCGATGTAGATGGCCTGTTCCGGGCTGAACACTCTACCGGCGCCTGTTCTCTGCACTTACTTGTCAAGCAGAGATTTTAAACTGGTATTTACTCTTCAGCAGTAGTTTCACCCCATGATGTTGTCTTTTTTTTTTCCCTTTTCTTTAAAACAGATTCTTTACAAGTTGCTTTGAATAAAATTACTTTATGCAGTTGGAGAGGAGTGTGCAGCCACGGATGATGGGGATGGGGGCTGGGAGGGGAAGACTGCTAGACGTTTAATGATGTCAGATAATAGTCACTTTTGTTGTTGCTATCATAAACGACCTGACAAAAACAACTCAAGGAAGCAGTTACTTACAGTTCTTACAGTTCAAGGGGATCCTTCCATCACGCCAGGGAAGAGGCAGAGGCAGAAGCAAGAGGCAGCTGGTCTCTTGCCCCCACAGTCAGGAAGCAGAGAGTTGGTGAAGGCCTGTGCCCAGCTCACTTTCTCCTTTTTATTCAGCTCAGTGCCGAAGCCCTTAGAACGGTGGGGCCCACCTTAATAACCTATTCTCTGAGGGATTCGTTTCCAAGGTGATTCTAAAATCCATCAAGTAGACCAGATGAATAATCACAGTACTTGATTTGAGTCTTACAGGGAGTTTTGACAGGTGTGCATCCTATCAGTCAGCAGCATCACTGAGGCAGAGATGTGGCTGTAAGGCTGGGTGCACTGTTTAGATCACAGCCAAATAATGCCACTTGGCATTATTTGGCTGTGATCTAAACAGAAGCCATTTCATTGTTTAAATGTCCGATCCATAACCTTGTAGGAAACACTGCTGAGAATGTTGCTTTAGAGTCTGTGAAATACCAGCAGATCTATGCGCTACATCTAAATCCATGGTACCTAATAATTTATAGGCTCAAATCCCCCCCCTAAAATGTTGTTAAAAATAATGAGAGAACCCACACTCTCAGAAAATGTAACAGACCATTTATGATTCTCATCCTTGGTTTGGTCATTTAAGATACACTATGGAGCATCAGTTTTATGCCTTAAAGGGATTTCTTTGAAGGCATTCCAATTGCATGGCTGCTCCGTATATGTTTTGGCTTATAAGAGAAAATGTATCTTTCACACAGGCCTATTCTCTTGTATGCAAATTCCTTGCTGGGGGCTTTCCGGGGTTTTCTGTGCAGTTCTTAGGGTCCAATTCATTACCCCTGTTCATTATTCAGTTTGTTGGGCTTTGAGCACCTGAATAATTGAAAGCTATGCTAGTGTTATAAATTATATTGTCCACATTCATAATCACCATTTTAGTGTTTATAGCTTTGCTATAAAAATTCACCGTCTTGAAACCGTACATACAAGATCTTATATTGAAAACAAATTAATTTGTAAATACCTTTTTTTATACTCTCAACTCTTTTTTATCAAATTCTACACTTTTTCAGATATGGCTTTTATGGCTTTTGGTGCCCAGCAAACCTAGTGAGCAGTTGTCTGTCTCACAGACTGACTTATTCATTTTTTTATGACAAATATTTATTGGCTGACAATGGAAGGCAGTAGTTAGGTCAGTGGATTCCTTTTGAGAAGAATGGGAGAGAACTAAGACTTTAAGAGTTATAATCCCCATTTTCTGATGCCTCCCCTGTATTAGTTATTTTTCTATTGCTGTGATAAAACACCATGACCAACACAGCTTATGAAAGAAAGCATTTAGTTGGGTTTATGGTTCTAAAGGGTTAGAGTCCATGATGCCAAGTGAAAGCATGGTAGCAGGAAAAGCTGAGACCTCATATCTTGAATCAAGCAAGGGGCAGAGAAAACAGTGGGAATGATATGAGCCTTTTGAAACCTCAAAGCCTCCCCTCAGTGACACATCCCATCTAACAAGGCCACACCTCCTAATCCTTCTCAAATAATTCCACCAACTGTTGACCAAATAGTCATACATTTGAGCCTATGGGGGACATTCTTATTCAAGCCACCACACTCTTCAAATCAAACATAATCAAAACAAAAGCAAAATATGATACCCTCCATGGTCTCTTCCCCTTGAGCCTCCCAATCTTATTAGGGTCACAAGGACTTTCAGTAGGTCCCTCAACGTCCTGCGAACAAATACCTCTGCTCTGCAAACACATAGTGGAACTGATGCTCATTGGGAACAGTTCTTTGCCTTAAAATTGAAAAGAGAAAGGAAGGATGAAAAAGAACAGAAGGGAAGAGAAGAGAGAGGAAGGACAAGGAGAGGAGAAAATGAAACAGAAACAGAAAGAAAAGAATGTATGAGTGACATTTTCAAGGTTGGTGTTGAACTGAGTAAGTCTTACACAAATCTGGTCGGGTTGTAGCTTCATCTGCACAGCCTCTGTTTGCTACAGTGATTGACTACTTTATCTTACCACAATGAAAATAGCCTCCATCAGATGATAGCTTTTAGGATTTTTTGTGGAACCTTACATTGATTTCTACAGTGGCCACTGTTGTGGGAATTTGTTCTGCGAATGGCTTTGTGGGGTACAAACCCCAGGGCATAGCTTTCTGTCTGCGTACGTAACCCCTTAAGAGCAGAGGGAGTTGAGTCCTGAGGTCTCTCTGGTGATGGTTGGAGATGGACTGCTGGTCCCATTCACCCCCAGGCAGAACAGAGGACCACAGTAGCTGTTTGCTTTGTACTGTATCTCTGAGTGCCTTTTCTCCCCATTTTATATCTTAATAAATCCTTGATACCTTTTTAACAGACCCCGGTGGATTCCCTTACAGGCCACACCAGTTTACATTGCTGCTAACAATGTGTTATGCATTTTCTTGATAAGTGTCAAAACAAACTGCCATTCCAGGTCTGGCTCCTGTGGACACACCCATCAGCAGTGGGAAAGAGGTTTTACATCATTAAAAAAATAATGAACTCAGGAAAGCCGACAGCTGCCTAGTATCTAAATAAAGAACCTGTGCTCTGCCTTGGAGACAGGTAGAGAGAGCTAAAAGGAAGTCTCTGGTATCTCTGGGTAATAGGATACAGGTGCACAGTTACATTCTTTGCAGGCACCCACATTTGCTAACTTACACAATCCAGGTAAGGCGAGGGACAGACAAGGTGAGTAAGTGCTCTCTCTCAGTCCTCAGAAGCAGGTAAGGCTATTCTCAGCCTTCCCTGGGCAAAGGACGGGGTAAGGCGAGGCTTGACCAAGAAGCAGGAAAGAGGCAGAGAGCAGCGGAAGGAAAGAAGGTTGTGAGTGAGCCTTCGCTCCCCCGGCTCTCCTTTTCTGTTATCTGTAATGAATATATACACATGGGTGAATTTTCCAATTACTAGGGAAGACAACTCCAAAACATATATACTTTATAGACATAAATGGTTTACTGTATGAAGATATATTTTTAACCATTATTGATACCATTCAATATCAGAGACAAAATATGCATTTAAGTAAATTTGCATTTTATTATTTTAAATGCACGTTGGGACCTTCTGGCTTTCTATGCAGACACTTTGCTTTGCAAGGGAACAAGAATTGTTATAAGAAGACATAAAAGCTACTTATTTTTTTATGGGACTTGTACATAAATCTTCCACCTATAACATGATCGAGTGGCATGAATTTGCAGGGCTTGTTTTTGTGTCACTGGCTGGGGGACTCGGTGCTTTCTATCGCCATAGCCGGGAGAGGAATTGAGCGACTTGCCGGGGTCATAAATAAGAGAGGATGTCAGGGCTGTTTTCATTTGACTGAGCAGTAATGGAGTTAATTATACTTTCCATCTCTTTGTTTTTGATCTGTGTTTCCAAAGTCATCTAAGCTTTAGGGCGTTTTCTCTTTAACCCTGCCCTGGCCGGACTAGACTGTGGAATTTCACACCAATGAGTTATTAGTCTTTGAAAACTCCCCCTTTTCATTTGCGATTTTTTCAAATTGTGTTTTGTCATAATTCTCCAAAGAAATGTGGACAACAAAAGCACTATTTTGTACTTAATAGTTAAGTTTATTACAAGCATTTTACAAAAATTATGTGTGAGTTGCAAAGTGTTTTTTTTTTCCCCCAGTACTAAAATATACTAGGCAGACACTCTGCCACTGAACTATAGCTGGACCTAACTTATTTTATTGTGTGTGTGTGTGTGCGTGTGTGTGTCTGTGTGTGTGTCTGTCTACATTTGTTTGCACACTGGAGGGAGGGTATACATGCCACAGCATGTATGTAGAGACCAGAGGACCACTTTGCGAATTTGGTTCTCTCTTGCTATCTTTGTATGGTTCTGGGACCAAACTCAGATCATCAAACTTGTGACAATGATGTCTGGACTTACATATTCAGCCAGCTCAATGGCCAGAGGCACTTTTGAAAAAATATTTTAATTTTGTATTTTGGGGATATGGTCTCACTAAGTTTCCTAGGTCGACTTTGAATCTGTTATGTAGGCCCAGGCAGTTCTTGAATTTACAGTCCTCCTGCCTCAGCTTCTTGAGTGGATGGAAATATATATGGATGTGTGTGTGTGTGTGTGTGTGTGTGTGTGTGTGTGTGTGTGTGCACTAACAGACCAGATAGAAGGAAGTACTTTAGATCAATATTCCACATAAGCAAAACATAGTAAGGAAAAGTGAGTTCCAGAGTCAGACTTAGTCAGGCATGGCTGAGGCTGAGAATTCCCTTCATTATTTTTGCTGATACTAAGAATCATCATAGAAAAAAGGGCTTTTATGAGTTTTTTTGCCTGACCATTATTTATTGATTGAACTTGAGGGGCTAGAGATAGATAAAAACACACATGCATCTATATGAACACACACACACACACACACAGAAACATTTGGAAGTATCAAATTAATTTTCCATCCTTATTGATATGATTTATTTGTATCTCTATAGATAGAAATACTCAAATTATTGGTCAATGCAGAGAATTTAGCTTTAATTGCTTATCTTCACTATTTCATTGAATAGACATTGTCTTGTTTATGAGGCAGTTAAGCCCCTCAAAAAGACGACTCAGAAAATTATTTGCATCTTTCCATATCATTTATGTTAGGATGATTGGGAATAAAAGGATTCTGAATATTGCTTTCTCTTACCAATGGTTGGACAATTGGAGCATATGAGACAGAAAAGGTAGCATATACTGTTTTCATGTATGTGTATACACACACACACACACACACACACACACACACACACACACACGTAATAGTCATTAAAAACAAAAGAGATATGCTTTATGATTTGCTTTTATTTAGAATGTGACCTTTGCTTTTGGCAGACATAGCCTTTGTAACACTCCCTTGGTCATGAGGAGCTTCCCACAAATTTTTTTTGTAATGTTATAATTCTTACATGTGGGATCTGTTTTTAGAGGCAACTCAATCACCTGGATGTTTATTTTTATTCAAATTAGAAGTGTGTTGGGGATTCTGTGACTGAAATGACTTCATCTTGTCATTTGTTTCTGGTACAAATGAGTTTTACTATGATTCTTGCTGTAATTGAATACTGTTGTTTTTATGAAAAATCCACAAATTGATTATTTTACTGTTTGTTTGTTGAAGACAGTGTCTCCTATGTACCCTAGTACCTAAACCATATGATCCTCTTACTTCAGCCTCCAAAGTACTAGGATTAATCACAGAGTTAACCTTTTTACTGGGTTGAGTGGATTATCTTTTAATCACACACTGAAATAGGTTAAAAGTAGGAACGTTATACTCAAAACAGGTTTGGGAACCATGAAGGGATTTGGCCAAGGTCTAAGAGAGACAAGCAGGGTGACTTGTAAAGCAGAAAAAGAGCCTTAATTTTCAGCCTTAGGTTCATATGGAAAGTTCTCTCACAGGGGTGTAGAGGAAGTCATGATGGTATTCATTGTCAAGAATTTCTACACACTTGCCCAGGGTCACTTTGGTATCACTGAACACTGGGCTATGACCCCTCAATGGCTTCTTCAATCCTTTAGGATACCGGGTGAGAGGATTTGTGTGTGTGTGTGTGTGTGTGTGTGTGTGTGTGTGTGTGTGACTCAGGTTAACCCTGAACCCACGCTAACAGGCTCAAGGGAAGCTGTAGCAAGATTCTGTGAACTAACAGGTCTCCCCTAAAAGATTCATCTGTTCCTTGTCAAAAAAAAAAAAAACATGTGTTATTAGGAAAGGAGTCAGGTAGGCTCATGGTGAATCAGCATTTTTATTCTAGGTTAGCGATTTAATTTCTACAAGGTCCTGGTTACATTGGACCTGCTGTTTAAAAGTCAAGGAATAAAACACACTAACCCAGAACAGCTCTATAATGTGGGAGCAAAGGAAATAAACAGAACCCAGGCAGCAGCAGCTGCTGAAGGTCCCTTCCAGGGCTGTCTGTCGCCTGATTGACAGGGATGAGAGGAGAATGTCTTTCTCCTGCCTTGTTCTTTAACAGGTACCCATTTCTACCTTGGCTCCCCATAAAGTGAATTTTGGCCCATTTTGACATGTAATGCAATATGACATTTGATACACCTTTACATTTAGAAACAACAGTACAAACAAGAATTCCTCCTGGTGGGTTTTCTGGGAACCACAAGGAAAATAGGCATACTTCCAACATGTTTTATGACCACTCCAGAAATCCCATTTCCAGTGAATCTAGCTGAACAGCCGCGTCTTCCCGAGACCACATTCCCTTGTCTCTCAGGCTTCCATGCCAGTTTGCATACCCAGGACTATTATTTTTTTGCTACCAAGAGGGGCTGAGCCCGAAGAACCCAGTTCTCCTGTATTTAGCTACAAACTGATAGACGAATGGGCTCCAGAGGTCCCCGGAGGAGGGGTGTCCCCCTTAAGACTAAGGTGTTTGTTCCTGGTGAAGTTTTGATCAAGTTACATACACCAACTCCGTGGACGAGCAGGGCAAGCCATCGTGAAAGGCACCGCCACTTCAACCAAATGGTGCAGATCGGTTGTTTGCTATGAAGGTGCCTTTCAGCTCTCCTCATCCGGGACTGAGAAGCTTTTGCACCTTCTCATTCACACGGTCTGTACGAAGAGGGTTTTCCACGCAGGTTCTGGGAAGGTCAGTGATTAGGCCAGTAAACTCCAATTTCCCTAATCTGTGACAAAACCATAAACGTGCTCCTTGAAGTCATTTAAAATATACTCAGTAACACTAGCGTCAGGGCAAACCCCAAACAGCTAAAATGATTGAACTCAGTCAGCTTTCACGTTCCCTTCCACCAATCAGCTAGCTTTTATGAGTCTGACATTGCTTTCTCCACTGACTCTGTCATGTTCGATTAAAAGTTCCCTATGGGGTACAGGCATAGAGTCTTGGAGATGTTGTTTTTCAATATTAAAATCGATGAGTATGAAGTAATTTTGTGTGCTATAAAACACTTTCATCTGTAAGGAAGATGCTGAATGACCAATAAAACATGGATTACTGTACTTTAGACTGATTAATTTATTATCAGTGTGTGTGTGCATGTTTATGTGTGCATTTCTATGCTGGGGGATGCACATAACTGTGTGTGTGTGTGTAGGTCAGAGGTCAACATCAGGGACCAGGTGTCTTCCTCTAACACCTTCCTCATTATTTCCTGAGACAAGGTCTTTCAATGGAATATAGACCTCCCTGATAACCCACCGGTGTGTACCTCCCCATCATTGGGGCCACAGCTGCCTCTACGCCCAGCTTCTTTTGTGCTGGTGTTGAGCTTATGACTCAACTCCTCATGTTTGTGCAGCACTTCACCCACTGAGCTCTGTTCCCAGCCCTCGGGAACTGTTAGACGTTCAGTGTAGCAGGGAGAAAGAACAGAAAAATCTCCCCGTTTCTGACTTGGGCCGTAGGAAGAGGGTGGCATTGTATTCTGTATGTACTAGGAACACAGAGAAGGAGAAAAATAGGTATGGGAATTAGAAGAAAAGTCACCTTAGAAGGAAAAGATGTATGGATGAGGAGTCTCGAGACCCCTGGGTGGACTATTCCTATATTGTTCACAAAGATTAGCAGCTGGAATTCAGAAGTGCTGGCCTTGGCACATCCCTTTCTCCAGGGCATTCTTGTTTGATTTCACAATGCTCCATGGAGCCAGTGTCATCAGGAAGTCTTTATGCTTTTGTTGCCTCTAAATCTTTATACATTTAATATTTATGTGTTCAAGCTTTCTTGGAGCATAATGAGGTGCATGCAACTTTTTAGATACTGTTTTATGGGGAAAATATGAATGGTAGCTGACAGCAGAGACTAACTAGGCCCTTCTGAGACGGAATTCCAGTTTTTTGCTTCCTGCCCCCACCCCCCTCCTGCTCAGCTCTGAGTGCACATTTGTACACGTCATATGGATGTCAACCTCAGGTACTGTTTCTCAGTCCACCATGTATTTTGAGGAAGGGCCTCTCACTGGCCTAGAGCTTTCTCTAGGCAGGCTGGTCAGTGAGCCCCAGAGATCTGCTTGTCTCTGGGATGACAAGCCCGTACATCTGTGCCTACTTTTAAACTGTTATTTTCTAGAAATGAGACCCAGACAATCCACTTTGCCTCCCCTAATCAGTCTCCTTACCTTGAAAAAGTAGAATATCTCTAGCTGAATTAAAGAGTTACCACGAAGATTAGATGAAATAATCAACTCCAGCTCCAGGAGATACAGCACCTTCTTCTAGTCCCTGTGGGAACCAGGCATGCATGCAGTGCATATAAGTACACGCAGTCCAAAGACCCATGTGCATAAACGTAAATAAAAGCATCTATAATATGTTAAATTCCTACATAAGATAGGTAGAATTGAGAACTTTCTAATTTAGTCATTGCTTCATTGTTCCAGACTAACCACTGAATCCATGTTTTTATTATTTTAGTTTCACAAAGACATAATTTTAAACGTACAAAAATTCAATTCTACCATCATTTTCTACATCTCCTTTGCTGACTTTTGTAGATAGGTAGATAGATTATATAATATATATACAGAGAGAGAGAGAGAGCGCAGATAGATAGATGGTAGCTGATGATGGATAAGTACATGGATGATATATGATAGATAAGATATATTTATCATAAGATAAATGATAGATTAATCTATAGATAGAAAGACATCTTGTTGCATATGCCACCCCCAGAAGACTTTTAACTGATTTATTCTTCATGGCAAACACAGTTATGGGACAAAGGCACAAAATAAAATTCATGAAATTTTGAAGGGAGTTGTAATAACGCACAAATTAATTCAAGACAAACTATCAGATCTCACTTGGCAAAACTTCCACACCTTCATTGACACCCTCGAGGGAGGGTTTTGTAACTTTCTTCTTAGAGATCTGCATTTTTAATTTTTTTAAATTTTTTTATTTTATAATTTAATTTAATTTTACATATCAGCCATGGATTCCCCTGTCCTCCCCCCTCTCGCTGCTCCCCCGCCCCCCCTTCCCCCAAGCCCACCCCCCATTCCCATCTCCTCCAGGGCAAAGACTCCCCTGGGGATTTAGTTCAACCTGGTAGATTCAGTCCAGGCAGGTCCAGTCCCCTCCTCCCAGGCTGAGCCAAGTGTCCCTACTTAAGCCTCAGGTTCCAAACAGCCAGCTCATGCACTGAGCACAGGTCCGGGTCCCACTGCCTGGATGCCTCCCAAACAGATCAAGCTGATCAACTGTCTCACTTATCCAGAGGGCCTGATCCAGTTGGGGGCTCCTCAGGTATCGGTTCATAGTTCATATGTTTCCATTAGTTTGGCTATTTGTCCCTGTGCTTTTTCCAATCTTGGTCTCAACAATTCTCGCTCATACAATCCCTCCTCTTTCTCGCCGATGGGACTCCTGGAACTCCACCTGGGGCCTGGTCGTGGAACTTTGCATCTGCTTCCATCAGTCATTGGATGAGATTTCTAGCACGCCAGTTAGGGTGTTTGGCCATCTTATCACCAAAGTAGGTCAGTTCGGGCTTTCTCTCGATCATTGCCAGTAGTCTATTGTAGAGGTATCTTTGTGGATTTCTGGGGACCTCTCTAGCACTTTGCTTCTTCCTATTCTCATGTGGTCTTCATTTATCATGGTCTCTTATTCCTTGTTCTCCCTCTCTGTTCTTGATCCAGCTGGGATCTCCCTCTCCCCTAAGCTCTCTTTCCCTCTCACTCATAGGAGGATACTAGATGTAAAACAAAGATGACTAGACTGCTACTCACAACTCCAGTGAGGCTACCTAGAAAACAGGACCCTAAGAAAGACACAGGGATCACCCAATGACAGAGAAATGGATGAGATCTACATGAACAACCTGGACGTGAGTGGGGGTAATGAAGGGCAAGGTTCAAGGGAAAGAGAGCATTTTTAAATTTTTAAAAGATTTATTTAATTTTGTCTTGTTTAATTTTTATTTTGTTGTATGTATTTGTTGTACACCCAAATAGAATGATAATTTTTACATTTTTTTCTGATGAGTGCTCTTCTAAAAAGCTATTGCTGATTTTTAAATATTTATTTAGTAACTAGCTTTCTGAAATTTTTTCATATTGTCTTAATGGGGTGGAGCATAACTATCAGTTAGATTTTGCATTTTTAACTTCTTAAGAATGAAATCAAATTATGCTTATAGTTGTTTATGAATTATTGCTTTAAAACACAGTTAAATTCCTCTGATGCATACAGATTTTAAAATAAAGTCAAATGAATAGTTTATTATAAAAACTTGAAGAGTTTAATTATTGAAATAAGATGACTTATAATTCTCATATAGAGAAAAGAATAAAATTCTATTCATTTTTATGATTCAATGTGGCATACCTAGTATTTCTCCTTAATTTAAGAATGTTATCTATCATGTTTTGCTCCTTAAATGGGAGGCTGAGAAGTTTATTAAATAATATACATGTGTCACAGGATATCTATGCATGTTCTCAACACAGAATCATAAACTACTTAAGATATGATGACTTTTTTGCAGTTATTTTTGTAACTCATTTGCATGGTTTTTAAAGTGTACATTGTAGATGATGAGTCATGTTATAACATCAAAAAGTTGGACACACCTTGTGCATGTGAATGTCTGCTCTGCTGGGCTGCTTACTGAGAATGAACAGCTGTAAACTCAAGTTTGACTACTTTCATGTCCCAAACTAAGATTCATTTCCTAGCACTGACTAATTCATACAAAGAAATAACTAACGCTGACCTAGGAAACTGTTTGGAAACAGCTCAATGGCATGAATATTCAACTTGTTTCAAAAGCAGTCTGAGAAAGAAGCTCTATAAGTAAAGAGAATATATTATCATTATTTAAAAAGGGGTGTCATGTGGCTTAGAACAAACCCACACTTTCTACACAGCTCAGTATGACGTTTTACCCCTGATCCACCTGTCTCCTACCTCCCAAGTGCAAGGATTACAACCATGGACTCCCACACTCAGCTGAAAAAAGTCGTTTGAACTGAAATATAACATTTCTCTCAGCAAAGGTAAAGACACGTTGCATTTGTATATCACGGACACCATCTAAACAGCGCTTTGCTAGTGACCTGAATTGAAAAAAGCAAAATCCAAATGACAGGCAAATAAAAACAGAAACACAACCATGTCCCATGACTTTAAAAAATATCCACTCTCTTTTATTTCCTGGAAGAAAAATAAAAAGGTTGTGTAATTTCTGATAACATGACCATAAAAATAAACACATAAAAAGTCTTAGAGACTTAACTCTTTAGCAATAAATCTCTACTTTCTGTTAGTAGCTGCTATCTATTTTATGGGCATTGACTAAAGCACAAATACTGCTGCAGCATAAAGCCCTCGTGCAGTAGAAGATGCTAATGAAAGAAATGTGTCCTACGCACAACAGGGAATGAGACCTTGTGGCAGGTAAAGAGATAGGGTGTTTGTATGTTTTTCTTTTCACTAACACCAAATCCTCCTGAATGAACAGACAGAGAGGCAGCAGTAGTAAATGTGCAGTTACCTGATACACACATTCACTAATGAAAATAAAATATTTGCATCCTGCAGCATCTATTCTACATGTCGCTTTTCCATGTCCATTATGATTATGGGTTCAAATGGCAGCAGGCATTAAACTGGTGAAGATATGAGGATCGAAATGCCTATGAGGTCATTGAAATGCCTATATGGTTCAGGTTTATTTGGAATAATTATATGGAGAATGAAAAATATCTATTATCCCTTTAATAAATGAATGAGGACATTATATACATATAACATATATAATGAATATGTTGCTTTACTAGAGGAATCAGGTTAAGTACAAGCACAAATTAGAAGAATCAGGATGAGTATGAATGTTAGAGGAATCAAAGGGAATCCAGATATAAGGACAGGAACCAGGATAAGCATGAACATGATAAGAGGAACCAGGATGAGTATGAAGAATCAGGATGTATATAAATGTGATTAGAGAGACAAGGATCGGTATGGTAATGATTAGTGGAATCAGGATGAGGTATGATATGATTGGAGGAACTAGGGTGAATATGGACATGGTTCGATGAATCAGGATGAGTATGAAAAGAAGAACTAGTATGGGTATGGACATGATTAGAGGAATCAGGATGAGTATAAATATGCTACTTCTAGTCTTAATACAGCATACAGACTTCCCAGGACATTCTTGCTGGCTAAGGAGTCCTCATCTGTCCTTCATAATCCCTTAGTCTCTTACATACCCTCCCTTGAGAATTGAGTAAATATGATCACCAGAGAAAAAATATTAAAAATTTTATGATGCCTTGGAGTAAGTGTAGGAACACCAACGTTGAAACCAGGAGAAGGAAACCGTTAGAGAAAGGACAGTTAGCACAGTAGAGTTTGGTTGCAAAGAGAGAAATGAAGACCAGATACTGCAGAGAAATTTGATAAGATGCCAATTCAGACTTGGCAGTAAGAGGTGACAGATACATCAGCCTGTGCAGCTAGTTGACAGAAGTCAGATATGCAAAGGGCTGAGTTGAGAGTTGAAATTCTGAAATGAAACTGCACTCGGGTCAGTTTTGATTTCAAACAGAGATGGCAATGAGTTCAGGTTGTCCCTTTCCTTCTCATCTTGGAGAAGTGAGGCTATAATTACAGGGTGAAAGCGATAAACCAGAAAAGAGAGAAAAGAGGGGAAAGGCACTGAAGATGTGAGAGAAAGAAGAAAGGAGATGACTGAGAAGCCAGGGCCATAGAGTTGGCTGGAGAGGACTCCTTGTTAAGGAAACAGATGACTCGAAGAGAAGAAACCCGAGACAGGAGTGGGCAAGGAACTGATGCTTTAAGAGAGAGGGCGTAGGAGTTGAGATTAGAGTGGAGGGTCAGTGGTGAAAGGCTGGAAATCCGTTGAAAGAAAGCAGAGAACAGATGAGTGGGAGAAGAGGAAAGGCTTGAGTGACGGTGAAAGCAGAGACTTTCAAGAGTTAGATGATTTCTTGATTTTTCTCTAAAAGCCCAAGGCTTGGGTTTGGGTGGTTGGACAACAAAGGTACACATCTCACCAGATGAAGAGAAAGCAAGAGCACTGGGATCTTGTGATCCACCGTGGGTCCAGGAGGGCTTTGGTGGAAGAGAGACCAGGAACAATCCATAGCACGGGGGACTCCTGGGACAGAGCAGGAGGAAAAGAAGGCTGGAGTGCTGTGGAGTTATGGTGTAGAATTTAAGAGTCCCAAGACTGAGAACCAGCTGGAAAGAATACTCAAATACTCCATGATGTGACTCTGGAGCTAAAGATGGGCCAAGGTGAAGGTCATGGGCACCAGAGGCCATGAAGGTTTTGAGGAGGGGGTCAAGCAAGGATGAAGAATACAGATGTGTGTGTACGCGTGGCAGAAGCTCGGGGTTGCAGGGACTCAGATTCCCATCTGTAAGGACAGCTGAATGGTTGGTGGGCTTTACCAGCTACCCCGTGGCCTTTAGCAGCTGATGACAGCCAACAAAAACCAGAAATCAGAAACTTACAAGAGTCTAATGGTTGCTTAGGGTGTTGTTTAACTTTCTGGCATATTCTATTTTCTTGGTTCTGTCTTTTGAAGTTCCTTGTGAATGAGTGAGTCTCCATCTATTCTCACCGACTCTTCTTCTCTCTTCCTTTTCCTTTACGCTGTTTTCACCTCTTCTCAGTGCCAGCAGCCAGGAGAACTTCCCATTGCCCATTCACTGGCATGTGCCAAGCCCTTGCCTGGCAGAATCATCCAGTGGATACTTGTTCAAGGAATGGGTAGGTGGCACATTTCCATCCTTTTCCCCAATGTTCTCCATGCTAGAATGGTTTATGTATTCATTTCCAGTCTTTCTGAAGCGTATTTTTCATTTGGAAAGTTCTATTTTTCACTCATAGTGCTCATTCATTTTCTGTCACTGGTTTGCTCTCAGAGAAGCCTTTTTTTTTTTTTTTAATGAATCACAGTATTGCTTCTGAGGTCCCTGAGAGGACTAACTGGAAAATGATGTCTCATTTTGTCTCTGTGTTCTCTGGTTTTATGTAGCATCTGTAGGCACTGTTTGGTTTCTTTGTAGTGGCTAGTGGTTTTGAGCCTCTTCTTACATTTTTTGAATAAAGGGATAGATTCTGTATATATGTAGTCTTCTTCAAACATGTTTTAAAACTTTTACTGAGAGAGAGAGAGAGAGAGAGAGAGAGAGAGAGAGAGAGAGAGAGAGAGCAATCATGTGCTCTAATGGTATATCTTGCCAGAGGACAATTTTCAGGAGTTGGTTCTGGGGGCCAAATGGGTCATCAGACTTGTCTGTCAAGTGCTTTCGCCCTCTGAGCTATCTCAATGGCCCACAAGCATGTGATGCTTGAGAAACACTTTGCTGAGCACTTAGCAGACAGATGGATCAGGAACAGGTGAGCATAATCAGAGTGTGCCACAAGCTTTCCTATGTACGCATATGGTCCTGGAATTTTGTGATAACTGTGAGGATTCTGGAGTCTGAGGCAGCCCGCAGCCTCCAAGTGCCTGAGCTGCTGTCTGGATACCACACTTTGGGTATTGCAGTCTGAGAAACCCTTGGGCTGCTGTAGTGCTTAGGAGGGTTCCTTAGAACAATTATGTCATATTAATTCATGTGCAAATATGGGGTTTGTTTTGGATTATGGTTGGATATATTCTACATGAGTAGTCTAATTATGGCCACAGCATAACACAATAATCACTGACCATGATAACGAAGTTGATTTAGGCTGGAGAATCCATATTATAGAAATGTTTACAGATGTTTTCATAGGCATAGGAATGATAAATCTTGACAACAAATCCTTCTTGGGTTGGCAGGTTGGCCTAGCAGGTAAATGTGCTTGCCATCAAGCCTGATGACATGAGTTTAATACTAGGAACCCACATGGTGCAAGGAGAGAACTGACTCCTATGAGTTGTTACCTGCATGTGCCCTATGGCAAAAGGCCCCCCACCCCATATAAATAAATGTAAACAAAACAAGTCCTTGTCTCTGGAGCAGAAAAACATCCAAGAGTAATAAAGAAACATATAGTGAAAGCCAACCAAATTCACATTCAACTGGAAACCCATCATTTTATATAAAGAGAATGTAAGACCGCTCAGTCTACACATGCAGGGAGATCCCAGGCAGGTCATTACAGGGTTAAAACTGAGTATGTGAGCAGCTAAAGTACATGCCACTTTGAGAATAAAAATAGTGTGTACCTTATTAAAAAGCCGCCTGACAGGGTCACCAGCCCAGTCACAGAATACCTACCAAGAACAATTTCAATTTTAATAGGTTTTACTATGTATTTCATAAGCATGCCCATTGAAATTGAGTCATCAAAGCCTTCCAGCTCCTCCAAGACAGATTTTAGCCCGAGAGCTTGGAGTAATTATCCAAGTGCATGTTAGCCTGTGTAGCCATTTCAGCCTCGTTCATCATTTCAAACAGCCACAGACTCTGCCTGCTAATTTCTTCCAATGGATTAGCTGCTCTCACTTGTCTATCTTTTCTTTTTTCTTTTCTTTTTTTTTTATTTCTGGGGGGTGAAATATTGCCTTCTTCCCACGTTTTAATAAGCCGAGCAGGCATGCACCACTGCACAACTCCTCACTCCTATTTCTTCAGCTCAGAGAATGATGTGCTGGGGAAGAGCTGGGTATAAACGTGAAGGTGAACACTTAGCCATCGCTTCCCACAGCCGGCAACCCGCTGCACACAAACAAGGGCTGCAAGAGCCCTCTTGGGCTGCTCTGTCCTTCTTTGCTGGCAGGCTGGAATCGGCCGCTCTTCTTGCACCATTTCTGTTTCTCTGGGGCTCAGATCTTTTATCTCCCTCCCCCTGAATCTCACCTCTGCTCTGCCTGTCTCTGTGCCTCCTCCCCATTAAGAAGCCACAATCCACAGGGCTATTCATTTCAGGTTGGAACTTCCTCCATCCCTCAGTTCCTCACTGTAATGACCCTGTTTGAGCCTTTTAATTCAGGGGGTTCAATGATTTCTTTATTCTCTGACCTCCCAGTGAGAACACACAGCTCGACATGCTGGGATCACCCCTCCTTCGGCAGGTGGCATAAAAAACAGAGATCCCAGCCGCACAGGAAGCAAAGCTTGCACTCTATCTCTACCACTTAGAAGCTTTGTGACCTTGGAGAAGTTATTTCACCTCTCTGGGCTTGTTTTCTCAGTCTTATCAAAAGGATGAATCTTCTTTTTGAAAACATGAGGGCTGTCATGGGAAATTAGCAGTGATAACTGTGAGTGCCGTTCTGTGGTAGAAAGCATGAGGTCCTGAGGTTGATGCCTAGGGTGGGTGGGGATGGTGAATCCATGTGTACTCATCATATGGTAGAGATCTCTGCATGTGGAACAGGTCATGCATCTTTTGTCCTTGGTAACTGAGCAGATGGGCTTTCTACCCTGCTTGCCCTTGCTGCTAATGTCCATTAGCGTGCTCACAGCTGCAAGGAGGATTTTACAAAAGGCTCTGGATGAAGGCAGGACTTAGAGGCTCACTTGCTTGCTTGCTCACTTTATACATTTCTGGCACCCACAGCCACCTCTCCTCAGAAGATATCTGAAGGTCCGCAGCATCGTTTTTAGACGGTGCCTCTGTGACACCTTCCCATGACCCCACTTAGTGTCCTGACACTAGTTTGAAAGGCATAGATCGAGAATAGAAAACTGACCCTGGTACCCAGAGTCGTGAGAACAGCAGGTGGACTGCTTCCTTAGATAAAATCTTCAGAGACAAAGGTAGATTTTCTAGCCTTTAGAAAAAAAGGCCATTACCCTGGAGTTGACAGTTTAAGGAAAAACTCCTTTGACTCTCAGCTCCGGAGTTATAACGTATTTTCTGATAAGTTCGAGATGGGTAGCTTTTATCCAGTTCAGGAGGAAGTATAAAAGACAGTAATTGGTAATTCATAGGCAGAGTGGCTGCTCTGGGGTCACTCTCGTGAAAGATTTTGGAGATGTGCTATGATTTGGAATCACATTGAGAAGAACAGTATCTGAGAGCAGAAACTTGAAACTGGTGGGTTTTTTCCTTTCCTTTTCTTTCAGACATGTCAAGCATCCATACTCTTCCTTTACACATAAATTATGTAGGTGGGTAAAATTCCATCATTAGAGAATGACCTTGGTGTTGGGACACATTGATGTTATGGGTGATGTTCTTTGAATTTTTGCAAATTTTTGACATTAGTTATGGTTCAGCGCCAGTACCAAGATCATTAGTATTGAGTCAAGTACTTCTGTGCTCACCAGGTACTAATTAAAATGATGTGTCCAACTATTTATGTATATTTCATCCCAGGAGATCATATATACATATGAAATATGTTTCATCTTCAATTTTTCACTCTTTCTGAATGATGATTTCTTTAACCTGTTTTTGTTTTTGGCAATAGTTATTCAACACTGGAACAGAAAAGGCATTATCCTCAAACCTCCCTAGAGAGGAGTCCTTGTGTTTTGTGTAACCCTTTAAGGGACACCTCGTAGTTTGTGTTGCTTTCTTTTTTTATGTCTCCTCCCACTGCAGTGGAGTGAGCAATCTTAACGCAGTTTTCCTGTCCTTGTTCCCTTCAATGGTGAGGACCTCATGCGAGCAAGTGCACACTCTGCCTCCAGGCCACATCCTTGCTTATCATCTTAAGGGAAGAAAGAAGATGGAGTATCTGAAAGTCTCTCTTTAAAACAGGAGTAGCTTAATTTATTCCATAGAGCTTAGATTCTGTAGTGGAGAAGGATGCTTGATAAAGGCATATCCATTTATCATGATTGTGTACAAGAGATAACTCTCGTGAAAGTCAGCCTCGAAAATTATTTGCACAATACCAAGCCTGTGTCATATAGTGTATGTACCATATGTATGGATATATACACACATTTATACACACACACACACACACACACACACACATTTTTTTTGAGACAGGGTTTTTCTGTGTAGCCCTGGCTGTCCTAGAACTTGCTCTGTCGACCAGGTTGGCCTGGATCTCAGAGATCTGCTTGCCTCAGCCTTCCAAGTGCTGGGATTAAACTAGATTGAGAATCCGAGTTCCTATAAATTATCAGTCATAAAGAAAAACAACTAGGCAAGGTGGCACATGACTTTCATCTCAGCACTTGCGAGGCAGAAGCAGGTAGAGCTATGTGAATGTAGCAGGTAGATTTCTGTGAGGGTGAGGCCAGTCTAGTCTACATAGTGAGTTTCAGAATGGCCAGAGCTACATAGTGAGACCTTGTTTTAAAAACAAACAAACAAAAACATCAGAACAAAAAGAACACAGACTCACCATGAATAATTGCTAATTATTGTTCCTCAATTGAGACATTATGGTTTGTCTTTTAAACACATCTTATTATAAAGAAGGGGCTAGGCATATAGGGAGGTCGAATAAGAAAGGTTTTTAGAAGTTAGTTCATCACTGAACACGGAAGAACAGAACCTGAGTGTTTACATGTCTTCTACAAATAGTTCATGTGTGAATATACTAGTGGACTGTTGACAGCGTTACACATCACTGATGATTTTTTAGTCACATATTGTCATCTCACCTTCCAGTCATTGGTCTAAAGGGAAGCAGCGCCCTCTAGAGAAGATATACTAGTTACCCCTGCTACCTCAGCGGGCATAGCTGCTCCTTGCAGCTTTCAGGACCATGAACAAGGCCGAATGTGTCCTGGGACTGAATAGAAGTCTTTGAGAAATGTTACTTCCCTAAATGATAAAAATCTGAATGGGGGGGGGGGATTTTATTGCATATCCCGTGTTGGCTTTGAACTTAATACACAGCCCATGCTGTCTTTGGACTCACAATCCTCTCGCTGTGCTTCTCAAGTGCTGAGACGGTGGGGACGTGCCACCATGTGTGTGAACATGTCAGTTTTGTTCACTGTAACCTGTTTCATTCATTTCAGGACTTCTGAGGTCTGTCCCTTGTTCCTGGCATGACAGTCAAGCAGTCAGATGGATAGAGATAGATACTAGATTTGGTGTGTGCCTTATTAAAAACTTTAATGTTTTTTTTTTCTTTTTAAAGAATTATTTGAGCAGCCGGGTGTGGTATTGTACGTCTTTAATCCCAGAACTCAGGAAGCAGAGGCAGGCTGATATCTGTGAGAGGAAGTTCCAGGACAGCCAGAACTACACAGAGAAATCCTGTCTCGAAAAACAAAACAAACAAACAAAAAAACAAACAAAAAAGATTTATTTTATTATTTTAAGTGAATGTGTATATGTGATTGTGTGTGTGTGTGTGTGTGTGTGTACGTGAGTACAGTGCCCATGGAGACGAGAAGCCACCAGATTCCGTTGGAGCTGGAGTTACAGACAGCTGTGAGCCTCCTGATGTGGATGCTGGAAATCAAGCTTCAGTCTTCAGGAAGAACAGTACATTCCCTTAACCACTGAGCCTTCCCTTTAGCCCCTACTATTATTTTCAAAGAAGCTCAGTAAGAACACAATTCAACTTGTGTTTTTAGAACTTTTGATATTGCACACATAAGATTGTTGCTTAGTTATTACGAAGTAGCCCCATGACAGTAAGAATATTGTACTGAGTATTCTTTAAACATATTCAGTGACATGGCACCATCCTAAACAAAAGCGACCCCTCCCAGGAAAGGGAAAGTGCAGGTAGCTGTCCCTGGCATTTGCTTACTGCATGTTGGCACTGTCACAAGCATCACAAGCCACCAATAATAAGAAATCCTGGGACTGGAGCGATGACGCAGCCATTAAGAGCACTTGCTGCTCTTGGAAGGTTTGGGTTCAGTTCCTAGCATCCACATGACAGCTTACGACCATGCATAACTTGAATCCAGGGATCCATGTCCTCTTCTGACCTCCATGGGTACTGCACTCGTGGGGTGCACATATATAACATGCAGGAAAAATGTTCATATACATAAAATAAATAAATCTAAAAAAATCACTTGAGTTTATATTCACATTTTTTAAAAAAATCCCATGAAAGCCAATATGAAAAAGGATCAACATCCTGGTATTTTCAACTGAAAAGTTTTCTGTTTAATGCACAACTTGATGTGTTTGTATAAAAATTAGGATCTTCTCAAGCCAAGAGATCTGTTTAATAGCTGATAAATATAGGCCAGCACTAGACTGTTTCTAATAAAAGGGTCCCCTGCTGAAAGACGTGGGGACAAAAAGGAAGAAGGATGACAGACATTGTAGGGAACAAAAAGATGACAGGTTTGGAATTTCCAAAGATTTTGTTGTCAAAATCTGTATCAACTTTAATTAACTAGTATGCCTGGTGTTTTAGGAAGTAAATAGTATTAATACAATTTTAAATACAATTGAAAAAATAAAGATTAGGTGGTTTCCCTCAAGCTATATCTGGATTCGAAATTTTTAATAAGGAAAATGAAAATGAATATTTAATAATAACAGTTTTAAATAAGGTAGCATACATAGCATTCTTTACTTGTAACATCTGTTGTACAATTTTGCAATAAATATATGTTGAATATTTTAATAACTGTAATAGTAAAACAAAATTTTAATATACCTACATTCTTCAATTCTACATGCATACACACAGAGAAAGATTCATATTTATATATTTACATATATTATTATTAACTAGAAGAACTAGAGAAATTGTAATGTATGGATTTTAAAGTTCTTTAGCCTTTTTTTTTTTTTGAGAAGTTCTCCTGATGCAGCTAAGGCTGCTCTCAAGGTTACCGGAAATTCCATGTTGCCTCAGACTGGCGATCCTCTCACCCCAGCGTTCAGAGTGCTTCGATTACAAGTCTGGGCTGCCATACCTGTCCTTTTTCTCCTCTCCTCACCTTTAAAAAGCAAGATTTACTCTTTCTTCAAGATAGAAAAGGACTTTTTCCTGTTTATTTTGTTTTGATTTTACAGTGCTGGGGACCAAATCCTGGGCATTAAAAATTAACTTATTTTTATTTTATGTGGGTGGGTGCTTTGACTGTGGGTATATTTGTGTACCATGTGCGTGCCTGGTGCCCATGGAGGACAGAAAGAGGCTCCAGGTTCCCTGGAACTGGAGTTATAGCTGGCATATGGGTGCTGAGAATCAAACCCAGGTCCCCTGAAGAGCAACCACTTCTCTTAACCACTCAGCCATCTCTTCGACCCCAAACCCAGGGCTTGGAACATGCCTGGAGGGGTGGTGGCCTTCACTATTGTATATACAATGTTTAGACATCGTTGTGGAGAGAGATCTTTCAGTACCTGATGACACTCATTTTGGTATCAAATTGTGTGGTATTTTCAATCAGGTCAATAAAGTATTAAGTTCACTGGTAACAGGTGTGTTACCTCTTATGCTCCCCCCCCCCATATAAATAGCTTAATCAGACTTTTCCCTCCTCACCCAATTGTCCTAAGTCTAACATTAATGTCAACATCCAATAGTCTACGGAAATATTCACTATGTCTATGTCAGTTTGTTCTTCTAAACACTAAGCTGATTCTCTATGATGCTTTACTGGAATATTAAAAGGTTGTGTGCTCTGGTCTGTTGTACACACTCCTGAGAACAGGGGTCACCAGTCTCGAGTGGAATAGTGCATGGATGTCCATCAGCTACATAGTTAAATCACCTTCCATTTCACCTTTCCATGTATCCTTCATAATAAACAAAGATTGTTGCCAGCTGTTTCACAGGAAACAAGGAAAGCATGTCAGTTCTGAGGATACACAGCCCCTTGACTGAATTCTTTCCCACCTTGCATGTCTGGAAGTAACATTGGCTTGAGGTAATTATAAACATGTGCGAATTATTCTTAGGCTGTTTGGAATCTGACTTTGATTGGACACATGGTATCAGCAGAAGCAACCTGATTAGCAATGTCACTGTGGAGTTCAGGACTAAACTACGTTGGATCTGGAAGCTTCATATGGCTCAGTCAAATACCAACACTGAGTTATCAGAAATCAGGAAAGCTATGCCCAGGAACCAACTCTCCAGGGTAAAGAGAAAGAAGGAGACTGCAGAGAGGCCACATCTTCGTGTAAAGATCAACAGAGGTGAAAAGATTGCTATAAAAGCCATGGCATGAGTCTCCACCTTCATAGCAAGTTTCTTGCCACTTAGGCACAGTCACATAGATGACTCAGTTTTGAATACCAACCTGAATATTTTCTATTTTTTAGCATCAATACATGCTCTGACATGCTTCTTAATCTTTCTCTGTTGCAGGTGAAAACAATGGATAGTAACAGTACCAATGACAGAGTTGTCATGAAGGGCAGAAGATGCAACACATATGAAGACCCAAGAATAGTATCTACACACACAACCTCACAATACATTTAATCAAAGATAGTTATAACAATGGTGATATTTTTATCTGCAGTTTAGAAAAGGCTTAAGTGAGTAATTCAAGTTTGATGCGTATGGTGACCCAACTCTAGTGTAAACACTGACTGAATTTCCAAGCATGAGTGAATATGCAACATGACAATTTCATCTAAGCAGCTCCCCAGTAAAGATGTGCAATGATGAATTTCACAAAATGAGAGCACCCGAAGATGCATGTAAGTTCTGTCAGACAGTCTCATGAAGTGTCAGTTTTCTTCCTCTCTTGTTGCTTTTCTTCTGTACTGGAAAAAACAAACAAACAAACAAAACAAACAAACAAAAAAAAAAACTCTGTCTCCCTGACAGCAGATAAACTCTGCAATAATACTTTTTGGTATAAAGCTGCTGCCATCTGTACCAAAGATTAGGTCCAGACTAAATTACAAGGAATCCTATAAGAATTAAAATTACAGATGTGTCTAAAGACTGAATTGCAAGGTAAGATCGGGTAGATGCTACCTCCCAGCGAATAAATAGTTAAAGTCAGCTACAACATTAGTGATAAACACATTCAGGGAAACCACCGAATGAACCACTGACAGAAATTATTTTATTAAATAAAACTGCTAGGCATTATAGTTCAGCAACATCACACTGGACCACTGGGATACCAGGCATAATTGTCCACAGGTGAGCAGTTTCACGTTGAGCAAAACTGTGTCTGAGCAACAGTGTGCACGGTAGTTTCTTTTCTCTTGCTGTGGCAAGAATAGCCGGCAAAAGGAATGTAAGGAAGGGTTAATTTGGCTCACGGTTTTGGGGCGCAGACCTTCATACTGGGGAAGGAACGGCAGCAAGAGGCATAGCTGGTCACTGCATCCACAGTCAGGAAGCAGAGAGACATGAATCCTACTGTTCAGCTCTCTTTCTCTTTGTATGGAGACCTACGGTCTCTGGAGCAGGTCGCCCACATGAAGGGCAGTTCTTCTCTCCTCCACTAAGCTACTAGAACTCCCTCACAGACACACCCAGAAGTTCACAGCATAGGTGATTCTAGACCCTGTCAAGTTGACAATCCATAAGCAACATCCCAGCATGTTGTCAGCTTTTGTAAACATCAGGCAGAAAAAAAAAAAAAAAAAAAAAAAAAAAGACTGAAAGGAGGTGACTTCTTCCTCTGTCAGTAAAAACTTGAGCTGTGGAATGATGCTTTGCTTTGGTTATTTTCTGAGATACAA